>CM030373.1:19314028-19379689 GCA_003604175.2 Clonorchis sinensis | reverse complement strand
GATACTTCCCGGTTGCCCAGGCCGAAGAAAGGACTTTAGTTGAGGTACCACACCTTGAGCCGTTTACTCAAAAGTTTGATCCACAAGGCAGTGGGAGGATGTAGGGTTTTGTTCAGGGACCCTGCCCCTTGCCTCTGACTCAAGAGCCTGAACCGCGAGACAGCGGTCGTTATGGTTTCCTTGGGGGAACCCTCCCGGAACCAGGGACTCAATAGTCTGACCCAATTGGCTGTAGGGGGCCGACCTGGTCCGAGAGCGTAGGGAGTACAGCATTACTGTTTCACTCCTAGTGAACCGGACTATTTGGTTTTGAAAGTACTTCGACCGTATTGAATAGTGCGCCGGCGGTCACGGTCAACCGTTGAGCGATCGGCCTGTGCAGTTTTTGGGGCCGGCCTTTTCTAACCCGTCCTTCCCCGGAAGGAAACAGCATCGTGCTTCCATTAATAAGGACATGCTGGCCGCCTGGGGGAAACGCCTTACTGTCTTTACACTCCTATCGCAGAGGACAGTACGATGATACATCCATAAAGCCTCGTAATACGATTACTCGCAGTATGGGGACTCGCTGTCCTTCGTCGGGTTGCTCGCGTTGGCCTTCCTGGCATAGTTGAATCTGTAGGAACTGAGTTCCAGCCAGGATAGCCCGCAGGAGTATTGCAGCACAGAGGCCCTACCACCATGACAAGGTAGCAGCTTTGGTTCTGGAAACTGGAGACTGCGATGTCAGTGGAGTTCGTGTTGTCAGTTTCTTCTGTCAGTCTTACTGAGCGCTTGGATATGTAGGAGCCTCAGAATGCTTACGACAGTCCACCGCCACGTCCACTCCTTGACCCACTCTTTTCTCTTCTTTGCAACCAACCAAATATGATTAGGCAAACTTTTTGGTTGTACGACATCAATGTCAACACTGATGTTGCTGTCTCTGATGATGATGATGACGAAGATCACAAATCGAGCCCCGTCATCAATTACATCGGGCCACTTTTCGAGAACTATCAGACCAAACGAGCCCATACTAGTCTTGATCAACAAGGTCAATGCTCAAGCTGCCCATCCAAAAATGTCTTGATTATTCTCCCAATTATCCGATAGAGAGCTGAGGCTGAGCTAGTTGGTTGAGCGACAGTGTCTCCGCAACCACTGGTAGCGGCTGGTGAGTGAAACAATTTGCATCAAAAGGTAACCAGAATCTATTGTTAGCCGACAGCATTTTCATATCAACAACAAAAAGAAGTCAGAAAAATGGTACAGCAATAACACCATTTCGGTGCATAGCTACCATGCTCTCAAAAGGAAGCACCAGGACCGTGATAGCGCCAGGTTACCTGGGTCTAGACAGGAGCAGTCGAGATGCGGAGGTCGCGTGCGAGCCAGGAATCCTCCGGTCCGTAAGTTCGCGCCTTGACCACCGGGTCATCTACAAAATCAGAAAAGAGTTCATCGGGTGCTAGGGTGGATTAGGAATCCAGTCTGAGTGGGGTGCGAACATGTTTCTCGTAGATATACCGATCCTGTAAAAAGGCAGCGAGTGACGGGAATGAAGTAGATGGACATCTGCATGGCTGGAACCATTCTCTTTAGCAAGCGACCGAGCATTGGTTGACTCATCGACTACCGACTACCCCCGGGCCCTTCCGGCTTCCAACAGAAAGGTGAACTGTGAATATGGAGCCAACATGAACCTCAAATGTGCCCCAACGTGTATTTCTATTCAATAATCATCTCCATCCTGATCCTGACGGACAACTTTCTGTAGAACATGTCGTCACACTCGTTCTAATCTTTAGCCCGGAGGACCCATAAACTGTTGGTCAGCCCTCTAACCACAGATGAACCTGTACGAGATACTGCAAGTGCTGCAGGGATACCACACAGTATAGTTCGGTGAGTCAAGGAATCACAGAAGCCGTGACACCAAGGTAAGGTTCATTCTCTAATTGACGGGGGCTTTCCCAAAAGTCGTTTCAATCCAAACCAGTGGGAGCAACCTTGGGATATGACGATAAGTGGTATGTGGTTTGGGTGGTCAAACCAATGAAGCCCATTGAACAATCGATTTCACCGATTAACTTGGGATTGTCCCTGGAGGTAATGCAGGCCGAGTGTTCAGCCGGATTCGTATGGGGATTTCTATTTAGCTTCCATGTTCTTTCGCTGAGTAGCGTGATATCGGAACCCGTGCAGAGTTGCGGATGAACCGCGAGCCCAACCTAAAGCACCTTGTATTGGGGTTAGACGGAATCCCGCGCCGATACCGCTCGCAGTTAGACACTGCTACGGCCAAGAAGCCTATTCTGCACGCGATTGGTGGAAAGAACTGACCACTTGTTGGCCTAACATCAAGCTTAGCTCTGATTGGTTCGATAGCCAAGCACCTCTAGCATCCTCACCAAAATTGCAACCATCGCGTATTTAACCATATCAGCACCCTCGCGCAAACTAGGGGCTTACTTCCAAGGGACTGAGTCCCAGCACTCGCGTTCGCCTTTCTAAACGTACTCTGCCGTGATCCCCAGTAGCTGGTTAGCGTCTCAAGTTCGCGTGTACCTGACAAGTTAAGATAATGCCACCACTCACGTCTTACTCTATACGATCATAAGACCGAGAATCCCCATCGTCCATCCTCTTATTGTGTCGAAATAGGCGCCTAGTTGCCAAGAGGCTTAGCATTCAGTCCCATAACTCTTCAAAGTCGGCCGACGGAGCACTCTGACTCGCTTCAGACTGTTCGGTAGTACTAACCAATATCTCACTTCCCGTCCCAACTAGCGGACCTCCTCTCTCACTCCACTGTAAGAATCTTGGATTTACACAGACCTGGCTAATCTCAGAGCCCAGATGTATCGGACGGAAAGCGAACTAGCATCCTTCCGAAGCATACAGATAATTACTCGCCTTCTGACTCCTGTGATCTGCCAAATCTTGAAAAAGTATCGATTCTCCTTGACGCATTTGCCACTGAGATTTGTCAGCTTTTGAAATATCGTCACCAGGTCTTATCATACAGTGTACCTGGTCGCTTCCCGCTCGAACACAAAAACTGCTCACCTGACGGTATGTAACCTGCGTGACACCGTCTGCACACCTCCGATTCAAATAACAAAGTCCTGAATTTGCCAATCGATCTGGCCTCTTATGGAATCACATCAATTTCACTTGAATCCCCAACCATCACCGACATTACTCAAGCCTATCCAAGGCCCGTCAGGCTTCCAACCGCCCCTAGAGCCGCTGGGGTTGACGTGTGACCTGCTGTCATTTGTCTGTACCTCGTTTGGACTTGCCCCGGTTGCAATTTGTATGGCAACAGCAGGACGGAATCCCGCGCCGATACCGCTCGCAGTTAGACACTGCTACGGCCAAGAAGCCTATTCTGCACGCGATTGGTGGAAAGAACTGACCACTTGTTGGCCTAACATCAAGCTTAGCTCTGATTGGTTCGATAGCCAAGCACCTCTAGCATCCTCACCAAAATTGCAACCATCGCGTATTTAACCATATCAGCACCCTCGCGCAAACTAGGGGCTTACTTCCAAGGGACTGAGTCCCAGCACTCGCGTTCGCCTTTCTAAACGTACTCTGCCGTGATCCCCAGTAGCTGGTTAGCGTCTCAAGTTCGCGTGTACCTGACAAGTTAAGATAATGCCACCACTCACGTCTTACTCTATACGATCATAAGACCGAGAATCCCCATCGTCCATCCTCTTATTGTGTCGAAATAGGCGCCTAGTTGCCAAGAGGCTTAGCATTCAGTCCCATAACTCTTCAAAGTCGGCCGACGGAGCACTCTGACTCGCTTCAGACTGTTCGGTAGTACTAACCAATATCTCACTTCCCGTCCCAACTAGCGGACCTCCTCTCTCACTCCACTGTAAGAATCTTGGATTTACACAGACCTGGCTAATCTCAGAGCCCAGATGTATCGGACGGAAAGCGAACTAGCATCCTTCCGAAGCATACAGATAATTACTCGCCTTCTGACTCCTGTGATCTGCCAAATCTTGAAAAAGTATCGATTCTCCTTGACGCATTTGCCACTGAGATTTGTCAGCTTTTGAAATATCGTCACCAGGTCTTATCATACAGTGTACCTGGTCGCTTCCCGCTCGAACACAAAAACTGCTCACCTGACGGTATGTAACCTGCGTGACACCGTCTGCACACCTCCGATTCAAATAACAAAGTCCTGAATTTGCCAATCGATCTGGCCTCTTATGGAATCACATCAATTTCACTTGAATCCCCAACCATCACCGACATTACTCAAGCCTATCCAAGGCCCGTCAGGCTTCCAACCGCCCCTAGAGCCGCTGGGGTTGACGTGTGACCTGCTGTCATTTGTCTGTACCTCGTTTGGACTTGCCCCGGTTGCAATTTGTATGGCAACAGCAGGAAATACAAGCAAATGACAGCTGTCCTTTCGTCTGATTTAAAAAAGGTATGCGCCGGGTAGGCTGAAGGTACTCTGCGAGGCTCACGGTTAAAATCGACGTTGTTGTCACCGTTGTCATAGTTGGGGTTGCACCACCCCAAGTTCACTTTATCAGCCAAACATAACACGTTCTTCCCTCTTGTTCTTTGAAGCAATCGCATACATATAAAATGTAAAGGCCTTATTATTTCCTGAATACCTGCAGTCACGTCTGGCGTCTCCTGGCTGTTTTGCCATGCACCGTTATTTTTTTTGGTGCTGAAAGCAGCGACAAGGTGACTGGCGACCCATACTTCTGCCTTTCTGTTAAGTTCATGTAGTATATTCCAAGTAAAACACAGCCACTGGATATGCACTGCTGATGAACCCAAACAAGAGCAAAACCCGAGTCCAATGCTTTCCTTCGGCGTGGACTCACCGGAATAATTACCTCAGAACAGGAGGACGACCGTTCGAACGAGAGTGGTGTGAATACGAAAAACTACAGTCCTTATCCATTATCTCGGAAACTGTTGCTCAAACATTTATTATTTGTCTGCTGTCCCTGTTCACATCAACTCTCCTTCTTTTTGCATAACAAAGACCCTATGATTGAATTCGTTAACTGAGCTAAAAACTACGGCCGCCCATGATTAACTCACCACGTAATCGCCCGTTCCAAGTAGTCCAACGGGTATCATCCTTGATCACTACCGCGGCGGCTAAGTCCTTGCCTTCTCAAAATTAGGCACCTACTCTCACCCTGGCCGCACGCCTCATATAACAGCGTCAACCTCAACTAGTCCATGGTTGTTAGGTCAGCCAACAAAAAATAACCCTTTCTTCGGTTCATTTGGGTTGCTGTCATCCCATTTCAGACTTTTTTATATTAGATACCGATTTATATGATGCCCATTCCGAAACTCACCAGATGATACCGCTCTCATCCTATTCCTTTCTCATTTCCCTCTCTTCACAAGCTTCAAACTTCGGCTCTGGTTGCTCCAAACGCCCCGCATAGCCGTCGTTCATTCAATCTGGCTGATACGCGGTCTACATCCACATGGCCCTCCAAGTGAATCAAAATTACTCTACCTTTGCCAGTCTCGTCGTTCAAGTCAGATCCACCTGCCACGGAAATGCGTACCCCCTATCTGATTGCGGCAACCTTGACGACCGTTATGTGGCGTTTCAGAAACTGAGGCGTCAGTGCAATGATGGCTTGGCACTACCATACCAATTCTGATGGCATTCCCGCGAATGATTTCTTCCTACCCTTGACCGTCACCCGTCACCTATTTGAGTCCGCTATTGGAACTAAGAACGAATTTTTCACTGGGGCTTAACCGCCTCCGGAACGAGTTCGTTCTCACCCGCTGACCCTTCCGTTCGGATTTAACCTACCCGGTTTTCCGCTGCTATTTCGGTTTGCCTCCTCCATAAATTCAATTTCATATACGGAGTTCCTTTGGCCCCATGTTTTGGTACTTTCATTCATCGGAGAAATCCCTTACAACTGACTTCCCTAAAACGATGACACCAGTGAGTCCACCTAGTTTTAATGTAAACCATATATTCGAGGCGAAGCTCGAAATTTGTCTCCATTTCGAATTCTTCCATCTCCATCCCCATTTTTGCTTTTTTTGACCCTGGCCATTTAATAAACTGTCCAAGGTCACTCATGGCCTGCGAAGTTTTAGTCCACGTCCACCAGCTTCATTATTAAACTAGCCGTACCGCATGCCCATTGTTCATGTTTTTTAGTTCTCACATCCGCTCCAGCTGAGCATGCCTCGTTGGTTGTACCTTCCTCCCTGTTGCGTTGTTGCCTGTCGCGTTCAGGTTGCAACGGCCCGATCATGCATCAGTTGGCATGTTCCCTGCAATTTGGGAAAAAACCAATTATTGTTAATAATTGCGCTCACATTATTCCAATAATTGGATGAAAGGCGAAATCTTCATCATAAATTTTATGAGAGTTCTACTCCCAGGTTCCTTTTATGGGAATTGTTTGATGTTGTCCTGGGAGCATTCGCGTTGCGTTTAATGGGAGCAAATTCCTCCGTTATAATCAGCCTTAATGAATAGGCTTTCTGTAATCATATCCAGTGAGCTGTCGTACAATATGATGTTGCCGGCCCATATAGTGAGCTGCTGCATCAAGCGTCAGCCGCAAAACTCCACAGCTAATCAAGAAAAACTATCAAGCTGTTTGTTTTTGGTTGCTCAACAAGACTGTCACCGTCCATACAGTACAGGCAAACGGATCTACCTCCCGTACGGGACAAACTTCCTGCTCGGCGTTTCAACGTCTAGTCAACCGGCGAGATACAAATTACATTCACGGTAAATGTGTGACCACGCGTCTCAACTAGCAAAAGTCCGGAGGATTATCGGCTGAATTTTCTTATGCATTTAATGTTTGATTACGTCTTGGGGGAAAAGTTTAGATTCTGTCGAAGGGTGTGCGGGAATCGACATTTTGCTGCGGCGCGTAGCGCTCACTGAGATATTGATACCCTGAAGAGGACGGGAGAGGTTATTTGGTTTGTTAAAATGCACTCACGCGGTTAATGTGGCTGACGGAACGCTTATACCATCAGTCATAAAAGGCGAAAATTCTGAGGACGACATATGTTGTAGATTTATCAACACACGAAGTCACTCTCAAGTGCCAATCAATATTGTGCAATACCATGTAGTCGATGTCTACTGAACCGTAGGCACCAAGAGATATGCGACCCTTTTGGAATATACGAAGGAGAACGAGCAAACCAGAATCCAAATAGATTGCTACCGTTTCAGTATCGGGGGCAGAGCTGGACCTGAGTGAATGTATTTTCTGCCTAAATTAAAGTGTTGCTTACTTACAAAGGCGTAGCCACGATGGAAACCTTGGTACAATCGGTATGACTAGTGTGTTTTAACCTGGTGGAACGACGTCCTAACCGGCCCAGCCTACAGAAGCATTGCAACTCACAAGCCCGACTGTGTGCTCCAATGTGCTGCGATATTTGATCACGCAACCATAACAAAAGACGAGTAGTGTTCTCATTAGCAAGCTTCAGACAGTCTTCGTCGTCCCTCAATTTCAACCGACCGTATAAAGCCCTGGTACTCTCGGCTTTCAATCCACTCCATCCTGGAGCCATAATATGGACGCGAACGAATTTCCGGGACACCAATGTGTTTCTGTGCTTCAGTCCAAGTGAACATCATAGCAGGACTTCTTTGTAGACCATTTGGCAAGCATAATTGTATGTCCAGAAGAGGTACCGGGGTTAGACTAAGACAAATGAGTCATACGTACTTACCTCAGGAAGATGTTTGCAACAGCTCACCACAAAGCGAGTTAGGTGCACTAGTGCAACAGGAGACGTGATGTGATAAGAAATGTCAGCGGTCAGTGACAAGTTGGCAGGTCACGAAGCACATAAAAACCCAACCCTTCTGCCCCAGAACTGTCATTTGCCCTCCATTCCCGTCCACCACAGACGTGGTATAATGCTGGAGTAGGATGTTTCATTAAACAATCAACTGCTTAATGACGTATGTGACTTTTAGGGGTTCGAACAGGTGCAGATGCCCAGCAACAAGCTCGCAGCCATCACCACAAGTCACTTAACGAAGATCTTACATACCTTGTTTTCTCCAACACGATGACATTACAGCCTCAATGAACGCATTTTTAAGTGCCTCAAAACGATGAAAGGTGAATACTTAGTCATTCGGCAGACCACGTTGAGATCGTAGCCATCGCCTTTGGGATCTTCTTTGGTTCACGCTGACACGACTTATGCATCTCCTGTCCCCAAATAAGTCACTTTTATTGCCGGATTATGCTGTGTACGGCATGTTCGAGGTTATCTACCTGGTGCACTTGACTTTTCGGGCAATCTCCGCCGTTCTGTGGACAGGTACTCGTCCAATTTCTAGACTAGACCCGTATGAATTTTGTGTAGATGGCTCACCTGAGGGCGAGATGGGGCCGGTGGGCCGTGACGTAAGAAGTGAGTCGCTAGCATGGGCGCACAGAATCTGTAAGTTGTGGCAAAATACCTGTGCGATCCGGGCGGCTATGGATCTCACAGGACGATTGCGACTATTAGATTATACGCAATTCGTTTTCAGTGGACAATAAGAGCAGACAGACGTGGGCAGAAGACGATGTATTGGGGACTGACAGGAACTGGTTCTACAAACAACGGGCTAGTAAGCATCGTAAATTAAGCGAACGTACAATCAATAATGACGCAATCGGCGGGAGCGAAAAATAGTCAATTAAACGACAGGGATTTCCACAAGCAACAACAAGTAAGCACTAAACGATGTACAAACATACATATACGGACAGTCTGTCAGTGTGAGTTGGCCGTATTGGGTGATAACGGCGCAGAAACAATCAGTACGTTTGGGAGGTGAAGGGACTGTCTTTCGGTCGGTCCGTGTCACGTGACAAATCAGACTGCGGTTTAAAACAAATCTCACCAAAAGCTATCTGGCAGATGAAGTATACAGATAATAAAAAAATAGGGTCCTTCCTGCGCCAAGTTGGTGTAGTGGGTAGTGCGCCTGCCTGCCATCCGAGGAGCTCTGAATTCGATTCTCGGTCGATCCACTTTTTTGTTGGAGCAGACGCTCGAGAATAGGTAGAACTGAGATGAACTTGCGACCAATGACGGACGGACAACAATTATTGACATCAGTTACTGAAGAATAAGCAGACCTTACGTGGGTCCGAAGCAGGGGGAAAACCAGCAGCAAGAAGCAAACGGCGTTATAATAAACGGGTGTAAGTCACGTTACTCGCGAGTAGTCAGAAAACAAGAAAACTTACCGCCGATCACCGTTGATTCACATGGGAATCAACAATACCTGTGCCAACATAATGATAAAAACCTACTTTGTGCGGCGTATTCAGTGTCAAGGACGACAGATTCATTAGAGCAACTTGTAAGTTCCGATGTAATTTGTAGACGTGTGTGCTGTTTCCGTATTCGGTTTCTGCTCAGAGTGCGCCCTAACTGCAACTGTTGCAATGCATTACCTGCTCGCTGGTGGTTTCGTGGGCAACTCATCACCCGACGCTAAGTGAAACTAAATGTCCGTGCAGATCCCGAAACCCAGTGTGGAACCAAAAAGGATAAAGAAACAGAAGATGCAAAAACTGATTGGAAATTCTTCAAGCTGTTCTACTTGATTCGTTTGACTGGCCTTCGGAAGCATTCTTTCATTGAAATTTTCAGGGACCAAAATGGCTCTCTGATATCCAGCAAAGAAAAACGCATCGAGCTTTAGACACAATATTTCGAACAGCAATTTAGTTGTCCAACTGATGCCTTCAATTCGGACTGCCGGCTTTTAACTGAAAGATGAACTACGGACATCGAACCCCCGGTCTCAAAAGTGTGCGACAATACACCCTCTATATACGACAATTTTTTACCGGGCCCTTACGCCGCTCACTAGAAGCACACCCAAATTATTTTCGCCGGACTATAGGGTTTTCGAGGTTGCGACTCTTACGGGGAAGTATTCTAATCCATAATCCATTTGCACTTGTAGGTGATATGTTGCTCATAGCATTTTGTTTAAGTGAGCGAAATTTCAAGGTCACGGACCATCACCGATTCGCATTTTGCTACCGGTTTACGAGAGATAAAACACGAAGTCGCACTTAACCATATTTTGGCGTTATTTCAGAATAAAATAACATCTGCAGAATATCCAATGCAAATTCCACCCAGGAAAACCTGCCATCAACGTTTGTTTCTTAAATCTGGGGAGAATAAAACTCCTCAGATTTAACGGACGAGATAGTTTTGTTCCGCGAATTCATCACAACACTTTTTCTCATGGAGCTCAGCTTGCATTAAGTATAATATTGTCAGAAAAACAGCATGAATTGTGCAATGGAGATGCGAGGGTCATCTCTGTGGATAATTGCCTTTCCCAGCTATGCAAAACTAGCCTGTGGACAACACAGCGCCAGGAGGTAGCCTTCGGTAAATTACCAACACAATGGTATCATTCCTATTGGGAATATTACTCACCAGAGGTGGAATACGTTATAAAGCGGTCATCATGATAACAGTAGCCGTTGTCACTCACCTCGACTACTTATTGTCACTGCAGCATGCTAGCCCCGTGTCAATGTGCGGCGCTGATTATGAGGCCCCACCCGTGCACGATAACTTAATCCAACGGCGAATGACGACTAGTCATACTCATAACTGTATTCGATATCGCCTACCTTCGCTACGTATCGCAGCTGCTAGGCCCGTGTCCATGTGTGACGCTGATTATGAGGCCTCACCTATACACGGCGACCTAATTTGATGCCCAATGACGGTTTTTCATAATCATAGCTTTACGCGTCTTCAATCATCTCGAATACTTGTTGTAACTGCTAGGCCCACTTCTATGTGCGACGCTGCCTATGAGGCTCCACCTATGTACAATGACCTAATCCAATGATCAACGACTGTCTCTTTCACACACCTGTACGCGATGTCGCTTATCCCTGCAACCTATAGTAAACACCAGGCCAGAATCTATGTGGGCCGTTGAAAATAAGGCCCCAACTATGCGTGGTATCCTAATCTAACGCCCAACGTGGGTCTGTCATACTCATAACTGCAGTCGGTATCGCCTACCTTGGCTACTTATGGCAATTGCTAGGCCTGTGTCTATGCGCAACGCCGAATATGAGGCCTGAGCTAGGCTCAGCAGCCTAACCCGATGGCCAACGACGGCCCGTCACGCTTATAACCGTACTCGATGTTGCCTATCGCGGCTACTTATAGTAATTGCAGGGCCCGTACACATCCTCGTAACTGACTAGTGCCCCAAATATACATAATAGACCAATCCAATGACCAATGGCGGTCCATCATATCTATACATGTCATCTGTTTGGCAACCGCATGCCTAAAAATACACAACCACCTTTAAAAATCATGTTTCCATTTATTGGTTGTATCGGCACAAACGTAATATGTGGTCAATCCAGTTCTCAGTTACAGGAAGCCGCTTTTACTCGACAGAATTTCTGAAAGGAAAAATGCATAGTCAGTTACGACTCGTACACACTCTGTACACATCCTTCAAAACATGCAACTAAACAAAGTTGTAGTGGCCAACTCACCAAGTGCTTACTAAATTCCTTTGTCCACAATTCCAAATGAATGTCCACGCTGAAGCTGCAGTCTTACTGTTATGGGGGTAAACCCACCACTTGCTCAATTAGTCCCATGTGTACATCGATTATTTAATAGCGGTATTCGGCAACCATATGCATTATTGGGCGCAGCAACGTTAAAGCCAAAGAGGGGTACATACATGTCAGCCATAGACCGGGTGGTATAGACTAGAGCCCTGGAGTCCAACGAAAACGTGCGTCATCATACGTGCACCCGTGGATGCAGGGGTAATGAAAACCTATTGAGTGGGCGGGTACTTGGTGTCAAGTCTGCTCAATACACGGCAATACCCGGTTTGGACGCCCTGTTTGCTGTGTTCCATCCCACCTGGTCGGGGACTTATATCCCCAGAGATCCCCAAACGCACCATAAAAATACCTGCGATCTTACAATGGCTTCGCCTTACCTCTGCAAATTCCCTCGGACAACTCAAAAACCCCGCTGCTCACAGAATTGCACTTCCCAGCCCAATCATCTCAAACGTGACGTCCTTTACGGGGCTGTCCAGAAACCGAAGTACGGCAGTGCAATGATGGCACGACACAGCCATACCCAGTTTGATGGCACACCCACAGCTGATCCCTTCCTACTCTCGACTGTACCCTTTCGTTCACTCGGTCCATTACCTGCAACTACGAAGAAACTCATGCTTAATTCTGAATGTAATCTTATGATCATGCCTGCATGCTGGTCTCAATTTGTGACAATTTCTTGGAGAATCGTAACTACAATAACAGCCCTAAACGACTTACCCAAGATGTTTATGTACGGGCTGACCACGGACCCAAGTACGGCGTTGCGATGACGATATCGCGACTACCATACCCGGTCTGATGGACTGCCCGTAGTTCATCACATCCACAGTATTTACCGGATGAGGGCGTCACGTGCACCAACAAGATGGTTTCATTCCTTCTAACTTGTACCAGGACTTGAAACCACTGGCCACCTTATTGTGCTGAATGCTTGTTCTGCCCATAAACACACTAATTCTATCAATATCACTATTGATGGTTCGGTATAGCCTTGCGCCTGATGTAGCATGTACTGACCATCATAAAAAACAAAAGAACTTACTAGCTGTGACGAAGTCCTTGGCTTGGTTTTGCAGGACACCTGCCACAATGATAGGAGACTTTTTCATACACAGGTCGTCAAAAGCTGCTCAATTTTGAGTTTGCGGCGACACGGAGGGCAAAATTATTGTCCTTGTCGTTTCGAGATTATTTCCAAACGCAGTGAGAAATAAAACACGTGAAGAAACCGGCTCTTCCACAAATTTATCACCGTCATCAGATGTACATCACGCGAAGCCGCTGGCAGCCATTAAACCATAAATTCCGCGCCCATGGTGGACCTGGAGTACGTTTAAACAACTTGCAAGAAAACTGCGCCCGCATGGAAAGGTCTTAAGGGACCGAATAAATGCCATCAAATGCTGATACGTTGTGTTAAAGTTTCCTCCTCCGAACTATGGTTTCAGAGAAATTTTGGGTGTGCGTCTAAGGCTCGGCGGCCCGTACGGCCATTGACCTGCTCTGTTTAAAGATGGCGGCTAATTCCCTAGCCAGTTCCTGCCTACCCAATTCGTGTTTGTCTTGGAAAACAAACCTTTCCGAGTGACTGAGTTGGGACGAAAATGGTGCCTATCTTAGTAAGAATACTCGCAATGAATGCATTATTTACGAGAGCGTTAATTTTGCTTGCCTTACGGCGGCGCGCGAAACCTTGACCCCTGAGCATCAAGCGGGCTTCCGACCAAGTAGAGGCTGTGTTGAACACATCTTCACACTCCGTCAAGTGTTAAGCAAGGCCAAATGTACCTCGACCTACAACTTTGGTGTTCCTGTACTTCATTTCTGTCGATCGGTCCTTGTTGTTAACCACATTTGCTCAATAGCATATATCCCAAAAGTTTGTGAACATAATCCGATCTCTACACTCACATACTTTCGGGAGTGTGAACGTATATGGTGAACTCTCCAAAACCTCATTTACGAAAAGTGGTATCCAAAGTGGCACCCTTTCTTTTTTGTTCAGCTTTACAGTCGATTAATTAATGAGGCGAACGCTCCGAGATTTTTAAAACCCCAGTGTTTAAATAACTGTTGGCGAAACCCTTGTCGATCTGGGGTAAGCAGATGTAGTAGGCCTGCAAGTATAAAATTATTCAAACTCACTATTTGGATGTTCGGAGGATAGTGGCCAGGTGGGGCTGAAAAAGAGAATGCGATGTGTTAGTCCGATGTATTGGTAAGTTAGTAATTCTCACCAACTGTCCACAGAGAAGCACAAGAACATAGGTTTATCAGTTTATTCTCCGAGCCACAGAAAACACGGGGTCGAGGGATGACAGCAGCAGAATGCGGGTGTACAAACATATAAACATACAAACATACGTACATCTTAACACAAAGGGTGTTAGTCATTGGGAAGGGTCGCCGCTTCTGAAAGTAGACAAGAGACGAAAACGAGGGCGCGCAGTTGGAAAGTTGTCGGCACGTTACACAGCTGACGTCGCTCCCATCTTTAAAGGCAATGGCGCGGCACAGGCTCCGTCGAGTAACCTGGCCACCAACGTACCTTTTATCGGCATGTGCCCAACACCTTCAAAGTGCTAAGCCATCCTCCATAACGTGCATTTCCTGAACACACTCCTTATAGTTCAAGAAGAATCACTGAAAGGTGTGGGGAATTTGACATACATTAAAAGTTGTGTTGGCTCCGACGGAAGTATGTCTGAGGGAGTCAGTGCACGAATAGCAAAAGCTAACTTCTTAACCTGCGAGGCCAAGAAGGCATATCACTGGGCCTAAAGGGTCGCGTGTATTAGGCTACAGTAAAGGCTGTGTTGTAGTATGACTGCAAGACAGATGATGTGAGGCGTCTCCATGTTTTTGATCACGGAGGCGCTACAAGCGTTGCTGGTTCTGAATAGCTTCAACGGATTCATAACTGGGTGCTTGAAAAACAGGTATCTGGTCGTGCAAGGGTCGCCTCAGTTGCGGGACACTTCCAGGATTATGAACCACGTTGGATCATTCACTGACTACGCATGCCAAAACGCAGGCCAGCATAACGAGTGCTATAATAATAATAATGTTTATTCCCAACCAGTGGGTGGCATACCCTGAGGTATGATCCTTCGTTTACAGTCGGAATAAAGCACGACTGAGGGACTGGTGGGTACTGGGGATTGCGCGACAAAAAGGACAATGTAGACTTGGTCACGTCCAAACCGTGGGAAAAGAAACAGTTTTCAGGAGTTTACCTTGCTTTTGGGGGAACATATCAAGCTGAGACAAGATCAGATCGTTAAGGTTTGAAGGTGGCAAGCAGAAACAGAACAAGAAAGGGCAAAAAAGAGGCTTCTCGCCTTGCGCACGATAATAAAACTCCAAAGGACGAAAACTTAGGAACCCGAACAACGAATCCAATGCGGTAGCTGGATTGCCACGACCTGGCCGTTCAATTTGAACTAAAGTTAACAGCCACCGATGAGGCCATTCTGGCCCTGGGCTGTCGGGCTTATGGTCAGGGTAATAAAAAGCGTAAGTGAGGATGATGAAGTAGCGAACCAGCAATACGGATAAACTGTAGCAGGAAGTCCATGGTCAACTGTATGGATTAAAACTGTGTAACTCTGGGAGTGGGGTCGGTTTTAAAAGTTCCTTGGTGGAGGGAGTTGTTGCTGACGCAGAGGACGGAACACGAACTGCACAGAAGATGACTGACGTTATGGGGAGCATAGAATGAAAAGAACGAGATGTTATTATCTAAACGGCAGGTTTGGCAGGTTAGAACGAACGCGTCCTTGAAGCGACCGGGGCAAGGTGAAGAGTTTGTTGGTGGTTGTAGTCAAGGGCATGAGTGGGCGAGAGGGTATCGTCCAAAGTTGGAAGTGAATAGCTGCGGATATTCTATCAAACTGGGTATGGTAGGACCATGACATCAGTATACTAAAATACTTTGGTTTCTGGACAACCCCGTGTCGGACGTCATGTTTGAGGTGATTGGGCTAGGATGCGCAATTCTGTGGACAGCGGGATGCTTTGGTTTGGCGGAACGGGGATCCCTTCGTGTGTGAAGCACAGATCGGATGGAGTGGGTAACAGACAAACAGGGCGTCCGAATAAGCTGTAGCCAAGAGTCGAAGCTTGAGAACAAGAGGGAATCGGATGGGATAAATAAAGCCTGATGAGTTTCCAGAGGCATCAGATAAGATTAAGTCCAAAAAGTAGAGGAAAAACGGAGCGGTTACCACAGTTAGGGAGGTGATAACAAGTGATCAGATGAGACGGGATCGGAATAAATGTGTAATAATAATAATAATGTTTATTCCCAACTTATGGGAGGCATGCCGTCAAGCATGATCATTAGGTTACCATCAGAATAAAGGCATGACTGGTGGGAACCGTGAGTACAGGAGGCTTTGGTTGGGGAAAGGAGACAGCGTCATAGGCGGTGAGCTTTATCCAACGTAAATGGGGTCACCGCAAAACCGACACGAGCAGGGAAGCTTTTTTTCGAAGAGAACATCGAGCACGGTAAGGTCATTAAGATTTGGAGGTGGCGGGCAAAAACAAAACGAGGAAGGGCAAAACAAGAGGCCTCCTGTCTGACATATGACAAGAGAAATGTGAGCTGTGGAGAATCAGAAACCAGAACATCAGATCTGGTGAAGCAGCAGAGCTGGCGTCATCCAGCCGATCACATTGAGCTGAAGCCAAAAACAACCGCTGAGGCCTCGCGGCCTTGGACGCATGGTCAGGGTCACAAAAAGCGTAAATGGGGATGATGAAATGGAGGGACTAGCAAAGCGGGTAAATGGTAACAGGGATCTCAGAAACAGGGCATACAATGAAACTGCAGTGACTCACTGGCGTCGCTGTTGTGGAGTCGGGCATAATAGTTCCAGTGGAAGAGTGAGATGGTGGCAACACGCGAGCCGGAACGTGAACTGTGTAGAAAATTTTTTATTTTTTGTGGGGAACACAGACTGAATTTCCACCAAAATGACTACATTCAAACGACAAGTTCAGAAGTCTAAAGTGCGCATAGCGTGGAGGCAGCTGGAGCCATGTGAGGAGCATTATTCGTATTTGAAGTTATTGGAACGAGTGGGCGAGAGGGCACGGTCGAGAGCTGGAAGGGAACAATTGCGGGTGTGCTAGCAAACTGGGTATGGCAGCTCCGTGTCATCGTTGGCCTGACATACTTCGATTTTCGGGCAGCCCCGTAACGGACGTTACATTTAAGGTAATTGGACGGGATGTGCAATTCTATGAGCGTGGATAACAGCCAACCTGGTCATCCATACCTGATATTGCCGGAGTCCAAATCTTGAGAAGACGAGGGAATGGGATGAGATTAGTAGCCTAGCGATTAAGGACTGTCTAAGCAACAAACGGAAATCAACAGTGCTCTTTTATGAATGTCCTGAATTAAAGGTCAGACTCAGGATCACCGCCGATGGACAAAGCACCCTTACTACTGGAGAGGTGTTGGGTATACGAACGTACCATGGTGTGCCGTAACAGAGCGACCTTCCCCGCAGGGTGTACTCGACCACCACACGAGGTTTTCATCCCTCGTGCACGCTACTGGACCTGCAAGGTGGAAAACCACCGGGCAGTCATAGGTGCGGTGTGTTCAATAATAAAGTACTCCAGCTACCAGATCTTTCTTCCGGGCGGGGGGGGGGAAGCCGGGCCTGTAAGACAGCTTAGTCAATTCGGATAGGCAACCAGCAAACAGACGCTGGTAAAGGCAGGTCAGTTGGGAAGCAAGTGAACATCACAGCTACTAATGGGACAATGGGAATGGAATGGTGATATTCAGGGCGAGTGCACTATGGCTAAACGGCGATTGAGCGTTGGTGTGGGTTGCCTTTTCAAGCATAGGCGCACCTTGATGTTGTACGCGAGCGTTTGGTGGGCTGTACAGCGCATCGTCAGATGGGCTAGATATAGATTTGGGCGTATAACGCGCTACAGTACAGAAAAAACAGCTTACTTCGGTTTGGTTTGTGTTATTTAGAGCTAGGCCAAACAGAGCACCAGTCATTAGACAGCTGATAGAATAGTCCCGGGTAGGGACTTGGCTAGTACAAGGTATGTGGTTTTAAAAAGAAAATAACAGGCCAGTAACACAACACATTCAGATCAGGCAGACGTTCAACACACTCAAGTGGCTTGAAACAAACCAAGGGGAAAGCAGAATATACTAACGGGATCTTGTAATTTCTCAATAACTGTATTGCCTCCAGACTTAAGTGTGCGTGGAACCCGATTCATAGAGGAGATCGGGAGGGGGGACAGTGGGGTATTAAGTAAGGCGGCAGCGGTTTCACAAGCCAGTAATTTATCCACAGACTTCGAAAAAGTATAACGGTGCGTATTGCTTTGCAGCTGCTCAGGAAGACTGTTCCAGATGCGAGCGTAGTTGACTAAAAAGAAGTAGAGGCATAGGTTTGTACGAGCTGGAGGGCATATTAGGAGTTTGTTGGAGTTACCGAATCTATAGCGAGGACATGAACTAACGTCTGGTCTAGCCTCTGATACAAAGGTATTTTTCTGCAGCAGACGGTGTAGAGAGTTAGATTTAGTTTAAACCGTCTGAGCCACAGTGGTTGAAGGCCTAAACTTTGACAGCGGGTACGGTAGAAGGGAGAGTTGGAATGTGGGAACATCCTTTTAGTGAATGAGCGTTGGACGCTTTCAAGTGCTAGTCTGCTACTTTGGGTACTTGGAGACAAAATTTTAAGATTGGTCGCACGCACAGCTTAAAAATAGTGACGATTGCTTATCGAAGGTGAAAAGAGCGCAATATTAAAGAGCTGAGCCTACGTGATCGTGCAACCTGGGCCTGGACTTGGTGGGAAAAGCTGAGCGTACAAGTGTACCTGAAAAAAAGATCACTGAACTCTGTGGAGTGAGTGATGAGATTCCCGATAATTATGAAAGCACCAGAAGTCATCTACAGACTGTGAAAACGTGTGTCGGTGGTAAATCAAACCGAGGAGACTGTTCCAAATTCGAGTGTAGTAAACCAGGAAGAAGTAGTGGCGTAGGTTTGTACGCGCTGGAGGCACACTAAAGGTTGTTGGATTTACGGAATTTATAGCGTGTATATGACTTTACGCTTGGCTAGCCTCTGCTATAAAAAGCATTTCGGTACAACAAACGGTGTGGAGAGTTAAATTTAGCTTTAAGTCGTCTGATTCAAGGCCTAAGATTATACAGCGAGAGCGGTAGGAGAGAGGGCTGGTCTGTTAAATAACTTTTTGGTGAATGGACGTTGGACCTTCTCGAGTGCCAGCCTACATCTTTGGGTATAAAGAGCAGAGAAGGCGGGACAGAATTCTACGATTGGTTGCACCCATAGCTGGAAAATTGCGACCTTTGTGTCTCTAACATGAAAGGAGCGTAATATTAGAAACCAGAGCCTTCATGCCCGGGCAACCTGGAACTGGGCTTGATGAGAAAAATTTACGGTGCAAGAGTATCTGAGACCAAAGGCTGTGGTTTCTTTGAATGAGTGACAGGGTTCTTATTAATTGAGAACGTATCAGCTTGGACGGAGCAGCGCCAGGAAGTTATTCGGGATTTTGTGGAGGATAAACGTGGGCCAGAGTTGGGTGACCAGCGAGTTAGCGAGTTTAAGTCTTGCCGAATCTGAAGAAAGGTAAGTGCTTGTACAGCGGGAGGGAATGTGTACGCAATTTTTATACCATCTGCAGAGAGAAAGGCCTTAATATGGGATACAGCGTCGAAAATGTCGTCGCTATAGATTAAGAAGTGGATGGGGCTTAACAGATTTCCCTGAATGACTCCACTAGTGATCAATAGTGGAGGTGATTGTTTAGCTTCAATTTGCGTTATTTGCGTCCTGTCGGATAGGTAGGAAGCGAACCACTTAAACAAGGTCCCTGTTGCGCAGACAGTACTAAGCCTATGTAGTAGGGGTGCATGAAGAACCTGGTCGAAACTTTTTGGGTATACAAGTGAACTATTACAGTGGAGTGCCCAGCACCGTAGACTGCCGTGATGGTCTCGAAGAAGTGAAGTTGGCAGCCGCTGACGGATCGCTGAGACAGGAAACCGTACTATCGGTCATCTATTGCATTTGTAGCCCGGAGAAACTTGGTCGATGGGCCTTTGATCAGGCGTTCAAGGGTTCTCAATGAGAGGGATCCCCCTGTAGTTGGAAGTAATTTGCCCAGATCCGTATTTGAAAAGCGGGCGGACTATAGATTTTTTCCACTGGGAGGAGACGATCCCGCAGTTTATTGAGTAGGCAAAAAGATTTAGGAAAAGGATTCCGATAGCTTGACCGCTTTGTCTTAGAACTCGGGGTGGAAGTTCATCGGCACTTGGCGCAACCGAGTCCTTGAAGTTGAAAAGAAAAGCAGATCCCTTAGCTAGGGAGATGATTACCTTGCTGAGGGACGGGTGGTTGCTCTGAACGTTTGGCATTGTGACATATGCGGCAGGTGGAATGGGTTTGAAGTTAAGGGGAAGGGTTAAGTGGCGGCTAGCGAAGTATATATTGACAGGATCATTAATGAGGCAACCTCCGGTGGAACGCAAACAAGTGAGTAACTGTTTGTGTTACAACGCCCACAGAACAGTCGGCTGAGTAATTTGGAGTTAGAAGGGGTTCCGCAGACGGCGCTACCTTCTCGGCGTTCAAGGCTGCCAGTAAGGACACTCAGTCACTTGAGAGCTTATTCATGCGAACTAATAATGAGAAATCGTGGGGTTTTGGTATTTTATGCTAGCCCGGTGTACCTTTTTATCCAAGGGTTTTAGTAACTTATCATGGCGAGAGATGCTAGGGCGGAAACGTCTTATGGGAGAAGCAAGGTAAAGAGCAGTCAATAGGTTTTACTAGAATATGCCATGAACACACTGTGTTTGCCACGAGTACAATTTGGGAACAACCCTCTACACTAAGTTGGGCAAGGAGCGAGGCGTAACGAGTATGGCCTATAGTGGGAAACCGAGAAATATCCGGCAGGTTGAAGTCACCAAATACATATTTAGACGAACGAGGAAGGGTATGTGCAGTGGGGATAATACGGGACAAGCCAGCGATAGACGTGGGGGAGAGGCCGGTGGTCGATAGATACAATCTGCTAGTGCTATTCGCTTGACCCGTTCTGTGGAGATCCAGATGGCCTCTGGGTTCCCGTCCAAGGTAGAATCATCGATGGGGGTTGTACGAAGTTTTGATTTGGAGTAAATGGCACAGCCGCTGCCCCCTAAGTTTTTCCTGTCGGAGCGGTGGATATTATAGCAACGGATTGAAATAGGCGAGTCTGGAGTTTCATCTGTGAGCCATGTTTCGGTAAAAAAAAATCAGGCTCGGTCTTGCAACGGCGCTAAGGACACGGAGATTATAGACCTTTGGCAGTAACGAGCGGGCATTAAACAACATTATGGACAGGTTCATTGGTGAGCAAACAGCACTAAGTAGGAAGTTACAAACCTCGCTCACGGTGGAGTCTAGTGCATGGGGAACTTGGTAAGTGGAGATGGGATAACATGAATTATGGTTCGCTGGGTGTATGTTTGGGGTCTAAGGAGGAGTATTCAATGCTGGTGGTGAAATAGGTCTGAGTCCACGGCGGAAGGTACAGTATCAGGTTCAGTATAGAGTAAGGGGTGTATGTGAAAAGGGGGCAAGAGATTGAATGAAGAGCTGACAGCCGTGTCACCTTCTGCGTCTGGAGGTGTGGAAGTGGTGCAGAAAGAGATGGTGGTCGTGAAGGGATGGGATGCAGCCGAAAATGATGTTTAGGTGGGCAGGGCGATGGAAACGGATGAAGGCCAGAGCTAACCACCGGTTGATGTGGATACGAGATCCTTCGAAACATGCAGTGCGTATGGCTTGATGTACTTTTTGACGGTGCGGACGAAGGGTGAAGAGTGGGAGTGTACTACCACCGTCTTGTTCCATTTTTCCGGCACCATAATGGCATATATTGGCAAACTTAGCCGGCCCTTGGTTGCTAGGCTACCTACTACAAGTCTACCCGTCTCCTGTCTAATTTATCCGCTTGTTGTCACCACCCTAAATTTGGTAACCGTTCGGATTTTTCACCTTTTATGGACTTTTTCTTATCTGACGCCTCCTGAAACTCACCGTGCCCTTCTTCCCAAGGTTCGACCTTCGGCAATAACTGATTTATAAACCCCTTCCAGTCGTTATCCAGTCCACCTGATCCGTGCTTTAAGCCCGATGGGGTCCCCTTATGGACCGAAAAATACCCGCGATCTTAAGGTTGCTTTGTTTTAGCTCTGTGAAGTCCCTTGGTGAACCCAAAAAACCTGCAGCTCACAGCTTTGATGATCCCAGCCTAATCACCTCAAACGTGACGTCCATCATGGGACTTTCCATCAACCGAAGTATGTAAGTGCAGTGATGGCGCGGTACTTTCATACCCAGTTTGCTAACATACCCGCAACTTTCGTTCCCTACTTTCGACTGTGCCCTCTCGCCCACTTGTTCCCTTAACCGCAACTACGAACAAACTCTTCACCTAGCCCCAGCCGCCTCTGTGACGCGTTCATACTGCTCAACCTCCAGTTTGGACCTAAACATCTCGGTGACTTTTATTCCATGCTCCTAACAAAGTCAGTCATTTTATCCGCAGTTCGCACTCCTTCTTGCGCGTTAGGACCAAGTCGCTCTCACAAGGAAGTTTACACCCAACTCTTATACAAGGGTGACACCAGTGAGTCTCTACCGTTGCACTGTACACCTTGATTCTGAAACTTCTGCCACCATTATCTGTATTTCTGATTCTTCCACTTCATCCTCCTTACTTCTGCTCTTGTCGTTTCACCATATCCGTTGTTCTGGTTCCTAAGTTTCCGCAATTTTTAGTTTTCTTATCAAGTGCCAGGCAGCATGCCACTTGTCTTGCCCTTCCTTGTTTTGTTCTTAACCGCCACCTTCAAATCTTGACGATCTGATCTTGTCTTAATTTGATATGTTCCCAAAAAGAAATAAAAAAGTCCTAGCGACTGTGCTTCCCTGCCAATGTCGGTTTAGGCGTGACTTAGTCCGCACCGGACAATACTGCAGTGGTGTGGCTACCCAAAAGCCGTTTCACCAGGAGTGTGTGACAAAGAAATAAAAATAATAACGTTGGGTTGAGTATACAATAATAATGAGGTCAGATGGAACAGACTCACCAATAATTGTTCTCTTTAAAATACTTCGTCGTTGACCCAGGTCGGCGAATAAACAATAGCCCAGTCATGGTTGCCCAGGGGTCTTCTGACAGTTCTCGCATATAATAGATTCCGAAGATAGTCTGAAATGTTTTGCTACCAGAGTTAGCACATTAGACTCACGAATGACCGCTGTTAGCGCGAGCGAAATCAGAAGAGAGAGTCGGAACACGTGACCACGTTTTGTATTGCGTGAAATTGTACAAGTGCGCGTTTTTGTAGTCTTTCGTATTCAAACAAAAAACGGCTATGCGATTGACAAAAGACCTAATGTTATAATGGAAGCAAAATAAAGATACAAAACACCACAATACTCACTGTTTATGACACCGTCCCTTTTTGCGCACTATCCAGTACCCACAAATCCCGTCAATCGCACGTTTATTCTGGCTGTAATATTATGATCATACCTGACGGTATGCCACCCACTAGCATAGATTCAGCATTATTATTAATAATCTTTTTTTTCGTTTTCACTCCAGGGCTTTAAATGTAATTAGACTAACTTTGTGGTTGGTCTATCCACATGTTTTCTCTTATATTGGGTTTGAAAATGTTTTGAAAGTGTACATGAACAATAATCGCCCCAAAATGGACCATCCACCCACGAATTATACAGAAAAATGTTCTTGTCGTTGCAACAAGCGTCCCTCTAGATGAATTCAAGGAAGTTATCGCAGCCAGTAAATTTGGTGGATTTTTGTGATAGTCTGCATACCCGGTGTTGGGTGCCCAGCAAGGTTCTATCTTCACACAAAACCCCCTGTACTCACAGTCCCACCAGTCATACTTTTATTCTGACTGTAACCTTGTGATCATGCCTGACGGCATGCCCCCACAATTTGGGAATAAACATTATTATTACTTCTTGAAGGTGCCATGGAATAAAACTAATTGGTGTATGAGCAGAAATAGGAGACGGCACCATACGGGTACTTTGAAATTTGGCAAAAATTCACCGTCTTTGGACAACCTTGTGGGCGCGTGTAACACGCTCCGTCGGGAAATAGTGGTAGTATGGCAAACCATCAGGCCGGGTATGGGAGTCGCAGTATCGTCATCACAACGTCGTATTTGGGTTCTTGGACAGCCTCGTACATGGACGTTTCGTGTGAGTCAGTTAGGGCTTGTGAGTAGTTAAAACTGGTGAAGGCATAGTTAGAAAGTAAATCTAGAATGGACCAGGGGTATGTCCGGGAGCACTGAAGGCGCAGCTTTGTTCATTGCTGCCATTAAAACAAAGCAAAGGGACGGCTGTAGCCATATTGTAGACTCAGCATTGGAAGAAGGGTCAGAGCGAACTACCAGAAGGTTAAACTGTGGTCAAAAATAGCAAGCAGCCACGAGCAGCCACAAGGTCTAATTACCACAGTAGGAGAAATGGCAAGCATTAAGGGTGGTCACAATTTTTAACCGGTTTAGTGAGGAGGCGTCACCCGATTTCAAAAGCGATACTCGATTTCCAGGTCAGGAGGGCAGAAGATTGTGATATGCGGCCAATGCGAACGGGTGTGATCATCTGTGAATGTGGCTGAATGGCTCCAATTTCATAGTCAGCCATGCAACCGTTCATGAAGCTGGTAAGGAACAGTAGAGGTGTGAGTAGGTGGTTCCCAAAGCCGCGGTTGGAGCGTACGTGCCTTCGCAGCCAGCAGTTATGACCGGGCGATTAGCTGGCAGGTATTCCAAGTAATAGTGGTATCATGTAGCGGAACTTGCTGGGGTAAAAGGGAGTTTGGGAAAGCCATAGCAAACGGTTTCGAAACGTTTCAGTAAAGCTCACTTAAAAAAACTGAGGGAGTCACAGGGGAAGAAAGTCTACTTGTTTAGGGGTTACGGTGAGCAGTGGCATACTGGATAGGCCAGCGATGGCTTTCTGGTATTACATGCAGCGCAAAAGGGGTGCTCACTGGTCCTGCAATTTGTGTGACTCTAGAGGAATTAGTATTCTACAGCATGTGGAGAAAGAAGATCGGATGAAAGCATCAGGTGCTTGGTCATGTTGCATGTTCGGACGATTGATTGACCGCACAATGGCGCGTTTACAGCCTAAGGAAAAGAAAGGGGTCTCAAAAAAGAACTTTGGTAAAGGCATTACAGAACGTGTACTTCGTTGGGCTGTTAGCTTACACGAGCAACATTTTTACTCTGCTATAAATGATGTTTAGTATTAACGGGAGGATGTTTTGGGATATTTGCTGCAAATACGGCAAGCTGAGAAAAGTCTGAAACGAGGGCACGCATCTGAAGGGAGAGTTGTCAGTCGCACAGTCCCTAGAATTAGCAAAATCAGGGTGTACAGAAAAGGAGGACATGGTACAGAAAGTTGATGGATGTTTAGGGATGGTAGCCGCCGAAAAGTGCGAGCATGTGGGACGAATTTGGGTTGACAGGAAAGGCGCACCAGCGGGATAAGTTACGTGGGGTCACAGTCTTCCGACCACTCAACGAACAGAGAAGAAGGTAGTGGCATTGTGGCGATGTAAGTTACTTTGAGAT
Organism: Clonorchis sinensis; assembly: GCA_003604175.2. Classification (NCBI taxonomy): domain Eukaryota; kingdom Metazoa; phylum Platyhelminthes; class Trematoda; order Opisthorchiida; family Opisthorchiidae; genus Clonorchis; species Clonorchis sinensis. The sequence goes on along the minus strand of CM030373.1, from coordinate 19,354,331 downwards.
GGGTTGAAGGCTATTCGTTCCTGGGTCAGCTAAATGGAGTAACCATCCAGTCCCCGGTTTAGATTAGCATCACCATCGTAGACATCTAGATCGTACCAGAAGTTGCTGCCTTAGTCGCCTATGTAGTGGGACGGCTTAGATGGGCCTGTAGAAGTGAAGACGGGTGGCAAATCCTCAGCATGAACAATGAGGTTGATGAAGCCCTAACCCGTAAAAACGAGCCTCGGGTTGGCTCGAAATAGCCAACGGATTTCAAAATGTTAGGTGTGTCTGAGATGTGGATGAGTTTTTAACCACAACCAGATAGTGATGACCACAGAATATTAGATTTGCAGAGGCATGCACGGGAGTTGATGATCTGCCTCTAGTTGGTACGGGTGCTGCCAAGGTTGACTATGGGATTTTGATGAACATGATTGATGCTTCATTCATCACTCTATTCAGCATTCTCAAGTTTCCATATTCCACGTGCTATATCCACATCAGTTTGAGTACGTACGTGCTACTTGGTACCCCATGCTTAATTTTTAATTTCTAGTTCGTTTGATTATGCTGATTTACGTGGCGAGCACAATTACCACATTTTGGCGTCCTTATTGCAACGATTAATCTTGCCTACCGAAAGAGAACCATTAACTGTTAATTCAAATGCGCGAGACGCAGATTATTTGAAACGGCTTTATATATGGTGTCGTACAAAATCCTATGTGGATGGTAAAAAAGTCACGGCGTGTTTTCCACATTTTCCTGACAAGGATGCGTATAAATTGACCAAGAATTTAGTATGTCCTAAATTTTCAATCAATATCTCCTAAAATACACTGCGGAAAAAAGTTCCGCAACACTTCATATCGATTAACTTTGTATGAGCTAGGCCTAATATGCTGACGCGCTCCCGTTCTCAGTCGGTTCGTGATTTTGTTTTGCAACTACATATACAGGCAGCCAAATGTGACTATGGCACCAAACTACAGGACCGACTGCATGATAGACTTATTGCTGCTATTCGATTGCCCGAAATACAACAGAAGATGCTGTTCTATTCAAATCAACAGTTTCAGACTATTCGAAAAATATGTGAGCAGTATAAAGATGCGAAGCATGTAACTAAAGCTGACGAAGCAGTGCTGTTAAATTACTCTGAAAGAAATTTCTCAAAAATTATAAAATAAAATAAAAAGTAAATTAAAAGTAAAAGAAATAAAGGAGGGTGTAGATAGGCGAAAAATCAAACTTCGAACAAAGTTTCGCGCTCAGAATCCGTCAATACGTCGAGCCCAAATCGCACGTTTAATTCAGCGGTTCAAAAATTTGGGAAATGTGAGTTTTGTGGACGAAGCTGCCCCGGTTATCCGTGCCCTCATAAGCCAGCGAAGTGGTTCATCTGCCGGGAAAATCGGACATATTCAACTTATCTGTAAGTCAAAAATTACTAGGACTTAACTTTTGGCCTCATTACTGCAGCTGTTTTGCCACAAAAAGCTACATTACCAGGAAGGTGTGGAAAAGAAATAAAAATAGTAACGTTAGATTGAGTACACAATAATAAAGAGTCAAATGGAACGGACTCACTAGTTCGCCGTTGGCCCAGGTCAGTGAATAAATCATAATCCAATTATGGTTGTCCAGGTAAGAACAAACTCTTCAGCTGGTCCAAGAAGCCTCCGGGGCGCGTTCATTCAAATCTCCTGAACATTTAGTTTAGACTCGGCGGACTTCCAGTCTGTGCTATCCACAAAGTAAATAACTTTCTTCACAGTTCGCTTTCCGGATTGTGTGTTGTCACCAACTCGCTCTTTCAAGGAACTTTTACACCCGATTCTCTTAGTGAGTCTCTACAGTTTTACTGAACACTATGATTCTGAGATTCCTGTTACCATTTAGCCGAATTGCTTATCCCTTCACTTCATCATCTCCACTTATGCTTTTTTTGACCTTGGCCATAAGCCCAACAGCCCAGGGCCACGAGGCCTCAGTGGTAGTTTTAGGTTTTAGTTCAAATCAACCGGCCGAATTGCGCCAACTCTGATGCTTCAACAGAACCGCTGTTCTGATTTTCCGCAACTTGTAGTCTTCTTGTCATGTATCAGGCAGTATGCCCTTCTTTTTGCGCTCCCTTGTTTTGTTTTTGCCCGCCACCTTCAAATTCCAACATCCGCATCGGATAATGCCTACGGTGTTCCTTTCCGCGCAATCCCCTGTAGCCACAAACTCCGCCAGTCATGCTTTTATTCTGACCGTAACAATATGCTCATGCCTGACGGCATCCAGTCCAACAGTTGGAAAGGAACATTATCATTATTATTATTATTACTATTATTATTCACTGTGATATCCTCTGGCCCGTTATTTGTGAAGCATTTCAGCAAGTTCATGCTGGCTACTGAGGTCTCTTTCTAGGTAAGTACCATGCTTTAGTCGTTATTGACGCATATTCACGTTGGCTTGAAGTTTTTCCAAATACTTCTTCAAGTGTTGAATTCACACAACAAGCGTTAGGAAAGTATTCGGCCATGAAAGTGTACCAACTGCTTTGGTCACTGACAACACCGCACACTTTACTGCAAAATCTCTCGAGAAATGGTTAAAATGCCTTGGATGTCCACATCTATTTACCGCTCCACGACATCCCCAGCCGAATAGGCTTGCTGAGACTTCTGTACGAACAATTTCATTGCTTCCTTCTCCCCCAATTCTTTTGTGGAATTAGACCATGGGATTGATACTCTTCTAATGCAACACAGGAATGCCGTTTATTCCGCCACCAGGAAGAGTCCCTCGTTTCTTTTTAAGTCTCACTCGTTGCGTACAAGTCTTGACTGTGCCAAAACGGATGACGTTACATTTTTCAACGACAATGATTTACGACCTGCTACAGGAATAATATTTTCATCAAATGGCAAACGTATGTCATCGTGCTGAACAAAATTACTAAAGGGACGTTTCCTAGTTAGGGTGAGTACGGCAAAGCGGCTGTTTCTGTTAGGTATCTGTATCGAAAGCCGAAGCGAAGCGAGGTTATAATTTGGTACTCGAAATGAGCAGACTGGAGATTAAGTACACGCCCATTCACCAGATCGTCGCTCCGGCTACCTCAGTGGGTGCACCTTTGAAGATGCATGAGATCCTAGAATCCTATAGCAGCCAAGCCCATACCACTTGGTCTTACGATTACCTTATATATATTCCTTTTAGCTTTAACCTTTCTGCATCGAATAATACGTATGACTTCTGAATCTATACGTTGCAACATCAGTGTACACACGACTTCTTTATTGTCAACGAACGGACTTATTGAGCAAACAGTAATTTTGCTTTCATAAATGTAAGGAAAGCGAACTCCTAACGAGGATTTGATAGAGAGCAAATGGAATATACATCCTCATTCCAGGCTCATTATCAAGTGAGGGGGGGTTACGAAAAAACGAGTGAGTAAACATTACGGTTGTGCTTGCGTATCAAATAAATACAACCCCTTCACCAATGATGGTTTCATAACGCGTACAGTTATCGTAAGGTAGGGTATTCGTTGATATTGCTTTCCGGCAATTTCGTTGCGCTGTATGACGTAGTCAAACGTAATGTCATGCTTTTCAACAGGAAAGATCGCCCGTTGGGATGGTGGTAATTCACACGCGGACATCTGGAAACGCTGCATTATTCCTGACAAATTGCGCATTACTGAGAGTGGGATCATTCAGAGATGCGCATTCACAACAACAATGCTCAATGCATCAAGTTATCCTCTAATTATGCGCTGCACGCGGGGCGGGACTTTCAAATAAACGGAACCGTGCCGAAATTCGAAATTTGAAGAACCCAGGCTCCGGTTGGTGACCTTGGGGTAGACGTTTTCGGTTGGTCAAAGTCTGTGTGCTGTCAACCAATGAGAGGAACGTTGAAATAGCTGAGATTCCAACCGGTCCGCATAATATTGGTTGGGATGTTTGTATGTTTGCTATGACAAATTAGATCCCTTACTTACGGTTCTAACTATTCACGAAAAGCGCGGAATGAATAACCTGGTCGCACTGTTATCGTCACTACTGTTTATCACACTGCATACGTGCGAGCGTACATGTCCTGAAAATGTAGCAGAACTCGCACCCAACGTATGCTTATTTCGTAATGGTTCAGTCCGCTCATACTGCGAGGCACACAAAGTTTGTGCGGACTATCACGAGATTCATGGTGTACATGCCTTTCTGATTGGAAAAAATTCTGAGTACGTCGGAGAATTCGATGGTCCTCGCACGACTGATACCGAAACATTTACCAGTTTAAACAGCCTTTATCGTGCTAGACCACATACAAAAGAAGGATGGCGTGTGGGTGACCCGAAGGAAGCAGGCTTTACAACCACCGGCATGGAATTTAGCTGGAATAAGACCGGTGCACCTGAAAGCCGCATCGTTGTATACTGGCACCGGAAATTGGTCGCTGTTCCCCAGCGGAACCAAGTGGGTGTAGCCATGTGTCAATTCTCCCCATCCAAATACAAACCCTCACCTGTGGAACAATTCAGACTAAACTGGCCTTCGGACGGTGAGAGTGTAACAGAGGGTGACCCGAAAAATGGCTGTTGGGAAATCATGAAAGTTGGCTCAAAGATACTATGTGCATTCATGTGAGTTCCGTATTGTAAGAAGGATTCATAAGCAACAAGTTAACGCGACAATTTGCGATAGGCAAGTGGGATAAATAACTTGCTAAACATGCTAAACATATATTGTGTAACTATTTAGTTTTAAACGCGTGTGCTGTCTCATACGGGCCCATGGGTTCCGGACAAACAAAATCCTAGTTGCACTTGGTTTTCTAGAAGGTTTCGTGAGTGTTTATTGAGGTATGTCGAGTCCTCTGGAGTAACCGCTCTGCACTAATGCCCATTGTTCACCAGTTGAGAAAGCACCGTCATTGCATGACTGTAGAGTGATGCCACTAAACACCTTAATTTTCAAATTCACTACTTATGAACTTCCGAGTAGCAGTGACGGCCTCAAGAGCAGGAGGGCCAGTGGTTATCGGGGCAATCCTCGGTATGAAAAGTAAACCGCTGACATTTTATCCAGAGTGATTCCCCCCAAGTCTGAAACAACCAGAACACTCTCGTTAGACTCGCGAACTGCAGAACAACGAACCGATGACTATACGATGACATTACCCCACTGCAGCTAATTACTAAAAACGCGTCCACCGCGAGGTAAAAACTCCTATTAGACGGAAAGTGTAGAACAAAGCAAACGAGACATCGTAGGTATGCTAAATCAAGTGATGACGCGTGTAGCCGAAAAATAAATGAATGGATCTGTTTAACCCCCTTAACGGATACACATCCACGCCTGCAAATAGCAGCTAACGATGCTGAACAAAACGCAGACACTAGGCACATGTTCTCAATCTCGGTCGGATTACCTGGCTGGCGTGATAGTGTGTGGGTGTTTTTAGCTGGTTGCTGAGCACTCGAATCAAGAATCACATACGAACTATATCATGCCATTGACAGAGCAGTCTTGCTCACTCCTAATCCAACAAGATGTATCCGGTAATATGATATACTATGCAATACACGGGACCGCATGCGCCCCCGGAACGATAATTCGGAAAATGTGGCCTATGTATGGTCGATCGGATCCAATACATACAACCATATAAGTGAGTGAACTTCCGTTGGATATGAGGAGACCACTGTTTGTAGATGTGACGGTAAACCACAAATGCAGGTAGGGTATCTTCAGAGGCGCACTACTAGGTGTATACAAATAGTCACAGTGGGCCACACTGAGCCAATCGCTGGGCTGCGCATACCGCACGGTCCAAGACTGGATGACGCGTTTCGAGTCTACCTGACAGGTCAAAATCGTTTGATTGTCTGACAGTATTTGTTCTTCACGTTGTCACCTGTTTAACCAAGCGCCCTGCCATGGTCTTTTCGTTCGCGTTCAGTGTACATCATTTTCTGCGTTCTCTCTGAGTGGGCCGGTGCAGCCAGACACAGGGGACATGACCACGTATTGTAAATTAGTGTTTGTAACGCCACTCTCCATGTCCGAAAGCAGCCTTTGCCAGCCTTGCACTAGCTTGTTAAAGCAGAAAACTTAATTTGTAATTTGACATTTTTACTGATTCTTAAACATCATTCTTCCAATTTAGTTTGTGACCGTGATATCCCTAACCTAACCTGACATTTTCACAGCTTTTCAACCACTTTGCTTGCATGGGATAACCTGATGAGCATTTGCGAACGAAGTAACCATGCACGATACACAAGTAAACTCAAATAAACTCTTTTCAACAATACACACGGGAATCGTTTTGCAATTTTATCCGAGTACGTTCTCCGAAATCCTACCGGTCAAAGTTGCAAAGGCACTTTTAGATGTTCTGTCCTTGAGGGACTACTTAGCACTTTCCGAAACAAGTTTCAAAACCCCAAGAAGAAGATGAGCTGAAATCATCAACCGAATACTTACGGCTACTTAAACACGGCCTAACATCAAGTCAGTAGCGTAGTCTGGTCGGCTGAAGGGGGTCTTTTCCCGTTTTACTCGCGGATACTGATATGCATTCCATTGCATTGTCTAACCGGACTCTCACAATGGTAAAAAAGAGCCTGAATCCGTCGTACTGAAATTTCTCATAGCAACGCAATGCACATATCCGATAAATGTTCTAACAGAACTCGAAGATCCACACCAACTTGGTTCTCTTGAGTGCTGCTGGTTAGCTCACTTGGAGATGAACAGGTGTTGCTTATCATCAGCTTGAGCATGAGACACACATCAGTCAAGTATCGATCCTCGGGAAAGAGCACCGGGGATAGTTGACAGGTAATTTTGCCACTGGACAATCAGATTCCGGAAGCGTGATATGGGAGATCACCAACTACAGAGAAAATGGTGGTCAAAATAATTTTGGCTACCACAAAATGAAGTCTCATATGGTAGAAAATCAATAATACCTCGAAGGATCCGAGCATGAGAAGTTACATATGCAAGTACGGACTCGGACGCTTGTCACCACGTACGGACGTACTTTCAAAAAACACAAACCAGCCAAGACTTTTCACCTGGTACCCTTAATGGCTGGACCTTTTTGTCAGCCTTGTGTCTGCAGGCTGTCATACATGTGCGAAAAGTTAAGCGCCGCCACTTTTTGCCAGCCCCAATTTAAGGTACGCACACAACCTTGACCTATTTTTGATGAAAACAATTCCTTATCCGCATCTAGGCTCATTTTGTGCACAAATTTTCTCCGTCCGGACGTAAAACCGTAAATGAACTTTTCATTGACCTACAGGTTGTCTGACTTCGTCTTAAGCCTGCAGGGGACCGGTGTTCAATGGGTGGAGTGAAATGTTAGAGATTTTTGAGGAAAACTGAATTCAACAGAGAGATAAATTTAGGAAAAATCACGGAAATTCCTACATGTGCGTCTGGTTTTGCACGTGCTTTTCCGATTTCTCAGGTGGTTTCTAAGCAAGCGGCGGGGGGAAGCGATCAAATTCACCATTTCTCCAAGTCCAAAATAGAGAATAGAGAATAGAGAACATGTGTAATTCATTCATCAATCGGAAAGATGACACCAAGATAATGATAGGTTGCCTGCCTGCAGGACTGAATATGCTATAAACATGAGGATTGTTGCATAACCACACTGAGTTCCTTGTGAACAAACAGCTCAATGAAACCCACTGAGGCACAACGATTCATTTTACCGGTGCATACTAACGCTGGTCTTTCTCCAGACGTAATCCGTACAGTCACTTAAGGGACGGCAGTATCCCACTGGGTGAGTGGACATGAAAAAACCCCAAGCTGTGTTTTGCACATCAGCAACCACTGAGCGAAATGGACATGCTGTCAGTGAGCTGAACCGCGAACCAAGCTGCCCACCCAGTGTAATTCGTAGGACTCCAAACACACACACACACACACACACACTGAGGCGTTTTGGGTCCGCACGACCACGTACAAGCTTTTCTGTTCGGTTTATATTATCACTGGTTGGTGTCTAAGCAGTATCTCTGCGTCACACAGGGTGTCATTTTCTTGCAAGCATCTCTATCTGGTGCAATTTGTCACCGTCTCACTCCCACACAAACAACTCGTTGTTCATGCATCAATTAGAGCAGAATTAGCTGTGATACGATTTGGCCAGATCGCCCGAACAGGAGCTCATTCAGATGCCACACACGTATAATCCAATCGGGATTCAATTTAGACGTGGAGCGGACGTGCGCTGAAGCATTCAAGGTCAACACACAACCGAACTGCGTCAACCGCAGTGATGAAGACAGCCTCCAATCCATCTGGCTTTGCACCATAGAAAACACAGTGGCCAGAGGTCAATCAGGAATCACGACCAACAACACAACGAACAGAGGCCCAGTTCCCACACAACCACGCGTAAATGCACGCAGAACCAGCACACACCCACACACGGTGGGCCAACTGATCTCAAGAACATATCAATCAGAAGACGTGATGGTGGATCCAACCGATCCAATCTGTGTTCAATTGACTTTGAAAGTCCTTGGAAAAGGTTGTCCACAGTAACCGAAACGTCGAGTTATGATATCTTAATCCACTCTGTCGTGTTTAGACTTCAAAATTCCCACAGTATACAACAATCTGTTTGGCAAGATCCGAGCCAAATTTGGCCCGGAACTCTAAAAACAACAAATAGCGCTGCATGGACATCAACCCGACAAATTAACTGGGTCCTACTCACCAGGTAAACTGTGATCGCAAAAGAATTCGACTTCAGAAATTTACGATCAGCAGGTCATGCGGGAACTGGGGTGACCGACATTTCATACGCTTCGTAATGTGTCGAAATATTGGTAGCTCAGGAGAGTTTATTGATTGACTTGAAAGTTCGTTACCAACTCGGCTAAAAGATCAACAACCAACTGATTAACAGCTAATTTTGTGCGGTCTCGTCGATTTTGCTCTCACCAATGCATAGCCTGTGGGAAGAACAGACACCAACAGATATTAATTTGGTGCTCGCAACCTAAAACGCCTCAACACGTGGCTGTTACTTCAAAAGGTAATCACGCATCGCATTTACAACAATTGGAAGCAACTTCTCACATATGCAGTCCAACTTTACTTTCATTGTCCGATGACGTTCCCGACTGTTTCGGTATCAGACATTCCGATTATTCCTAAGAGAAAATGACGTTCCATTGGCAAACTTGTGTCCATCCACACAGCTCATGTGGTTTGCAATCTAGTGGCAACTGGTCGTTTGCCTTACATGTGTGTGTGTGTGGTGTCTGACCACACTTCTAGGTCGGACGATTTGAATTCCTTTGGTATTAAATGGGTCCTTTCGAGCTTACCCGGTGGCTGTTAGCGATCAAACTAAGGACGCTGACACCCTGAGGTGAGGTTGCTTGTACCAAGACGTTGAGAACTATGTCTTCCGATGAATTTAAACCTAGTCAGTGCTTCAAAGCAAACGCAGTTTTATACCCGGATTGTAGCACAACACATGTTTCGACTTGATCCAAGCTAGAACAAAATTGTTTCAAATTCACACTGCGCATCATTAAACGGTTTGGGTCTGTGATTTACTAACACACCACGACTCAAAACTTCCCACATTTATTGCCGCTGGTTCTTCTGATTATGGTACTGGTGCGCTATTTTGCGTCCTTTTGCTTGGGTTTTCGGTTGGCAACAGTAAAACTGTGTTCAGCCTCATGTACCACATCACGGGAATCAGTAGGAAGAAACCATAACCATATCAATTACTAGGTTCGAGGTTTGTTATACGCAGTAACCACTCTCTTAAGGAATGTAGTTCACAGCCCGCGTCTCCCAACCTATGTTTTTCACACACAGGCTCCAACGGTTAAATGTAAAGTCTATAGACGCTCAAAAGGATTTATCACCAAGTAAACTTGTAGGCAGATGCCCCGTCTCGCCCTACAACCCACAGAGTAAGATAGGTGTCCCACTATCATGCAACCACGGAGGGGTTCCCGTTCTCTCACAGAATGGGTCCGTAGCTTACCGGATGATGTACAATGCTACTAACACATCCACACACTTCGCAGAACGTCATGAGCTTCACCGCCCGCAATTAACACCTGGTGATCAAGGAAGCTGTACGGACCATTGTTGAACACACTGAAGACCCCTTAAATTTATGCCTTTTCCTGCCTGTAGTTGATAGACAGCGCATTCACATTGACTTTGCAGGTTCCCATAGCGAATGACTAGTCTTGAAAATCACCCAATGTAATTTGGATGCATTGTGGGAATTCAGTCATCACCAACTCCTAGTAGGTAAACTGATTTGACCATGTTGGTATCCCAAAACTCCTAGAGAACTCTGACGACAGAGTCCAGTTTACCTCGACTGATTTCTCAAATCTATGACATATTCTTAGGACACAGCACACCCCCTCCTCCGATATGTTGTCTCCAAGCAAATGGCCAAGTCAACATTTTTAAAAGAGTCTACTTTAAGCTCACATGGAAAAGGGCACCACAAGTGTACTAAACATCGACTTCCTCTGGCTGACTTTATCGAAACAGCAGCAGACTTCCTACTGCCAAGACGTCGAAGTACCAACGGCGATAAATGGAGAGAACTAGATGTTTCTCGTCACGGAGAAGGTCCCAGACATATCTCATGGCCGACTCGGAACAAAAGGTTGACGAAAACTCGGGGACTGCGCCCACCTCATGAGCCCCAAAAAGGACGAAACCGGCCGTGGGCTGTCGAAGAGTTTTGAGCAACCTTATGAGTAGTGCATTACGAATAATAAAAATTGACTTCCATGATCAATATCTAAACGTGTGAATAAAGTGATGTGGAAGATGCAAGGCGGGATGGAACAGGCGTAGTTCAGGCAAGTCACATTTGACTTCGTTGCGTGAAAGCTATTGCTTGCTGTTGAACTCCCCGGCAAAACCAGGACCACAGATTGATGAACTCGTTTTCTTACTTGCGTTTACCATGGACAGGTCCGACCCATAAGACATGTTGCTATTCATTAGTTATGTGGAAAACACACCGGCATTGCAATTACAGGAGAGATCACACAAAGTATCTAGTCAACGGTAAAACTGTCAGCTGTTTTGGTGTTGGCCAGAGACGCAACTGAACCTCTTATACATGAGATTCTCCAACTGCGTGTGTTGCACATGGACCGCCTAGTGTTTGGTCTGACACGAAACTTGGATATCGAATTTCATTCTGTTGACACAACCCCCTACTTACAAAGTTATTGAAAACTATTCGAAAGCCTACTGTCATCTTCACCTCAGTATACGCAAGTGGCAAAGCACACTCACGTGTATATTGCGTTATTGTTGATCAGAGACTCAAGCGAATCTTCTGTAGAATATGTAGTTCAAGTAGAACATGAAAGTGATGGAGACTCGAGGACCAAACATAACTGATGAGACCCAAGGAGAGCCAAACCGGTGGTGGGCTGTTGCAGAGTTGTCATTAAACTCGTAGGTTTGTTCTCAACGTCTGATTTAGGAATGTGATACAAAGGGCATCACTTGATTTGTTAAGTAATTCATTCTTTGCTTTGTTCTGCCTGGTCAAGGTACCCGATTAACGTCCTTATCTTACTGTCGACCACACTGAGTTAAGATAGACCGATCAGGGCGATGGAGCAGCCACATCTTCTTTGCTACGTAGGCCTGCTGACCCCTCGGATACCACATGGTGGTTTTGCCTGTTCAACATCCGTAGATCAAACTATTCAACCTCACACCTGTGGTTTGCACACCCCAATGAGAATAAGCCAACGAGCAATGCATAACGGCGGTGCGATTCCCGCTCTTGCATTATTGTAGTGCAGTGTGGTGAACCCGCGCAATCTTCGTCAGTACTCAGCAGTTGGTGCATTACAAAGCCATTGTTTTTTTCCCGTAATCGGGCGACATCCGAATAGGAATTTCAGAACAGAACCAGTCATTCTGAGGCGACAGCGATTACACCGATAAGGTTTTCGTTACCATTCTAACGATACATTGTCATTGCACGGTCAGATTCATCGTTTATCGTGCCATCGATTAACAGACACTGGAATGTCACTTATCCATTTTATGCTGGGGAGTGGGTGCCTATTCGTTTGACGGGGAAGCTTCTGAGGAATGCACCTCAGCCACCTGAGTCCTCTCCATTTTGATGTGTCTCCTTTTGAGTGAAGGGAAAATTTCTTCCGTATTGTTGAAGCCAGCTGGGGTCATGTGTTCATTGGGTACCCGTTGAACATGATTTTTATCGTACAGCAAAATTATTCAGTAATTTTACCAGCTTCATGTCTTCGGACCGTAACCTCAGTGTCCTGAATTATCCAGTTTTCACAAATGACAGGAACTGTGACGTCAGGAAACCGGAATTCGGGCGACATTCCTTTTTTCACGCGAATCTAATAATCGGCTAAACACTATTTACGTGACATTGTTCACTGCAGTGATTTAACACGAGACCATAAGAACTAACATCTCTTCAAGAACTGCTGCATTTCACATTCTCAATGGAACTAGAAAACACAGTGACATTGTAACAATAGAATTTGCTTATGAATATCCAACACAACAATCTGAGTAGCTAATTGAGCTGGTCAAGCGTTCCCCGTAAAACTCACCGATTCTTCCGTCAGACAATGCCCTCTTATGATTGATAGCTCATCTTCAGCCAACTGGTTCATCCGTTTTTGGGTCGTATCCACCAACGCACAAATTGCAGCTGTGTGGTCATCTTGTCTGACTGGGCCAGTTCAATAGACTGAAGAGAACACAGACAGTGACGTGCGTTGGACGTGCGTAGGCCGAGCTATGACGTGAACCGACAAAGCACTGGCTGAAAACAGGTGGCAACGTGGAGACCGGATTCCGCTAAACAATCACACCAATGTAACCTGCCAGGTCGTCCGCACAAGGCGTGATGCAGTCGCTCAGGCTTACTAGACTGACCGAACGAGCACTTGCGTCACACGGTACAATTACCAAAGCCTAGAGATACGCTACCTGGTCACTTTCATACGTCATAAGTGGAAACAGGTGGCACCCGACAGACGAGAGATTACTTTTTGTGTAAAACCAAAATGCTGGTTAAATACAGTGGCAGTGGTGGCCGCTTCTTTAAATGAATGAATGATGTCCCTAAATGGCACTGCCGGTTTTATCAGTATATCTGTATAGTACTGTGAGATATATTGAACTGTGTCGCACTTAGCGTCTTATTTGGTATGATATCGTTAAGCAGGCTTCAAATGTCCCTTTTTAACACCAGAGATATTTGCGAGAAATTAGGTCAGCATGGGTGCTAGATTAGAATGCCCCTGACCACCGTTGTCTAAAGTAAAGTGATTATTGGCTAGTGGCGATCAGCTGATGGTCTTGAGATTAACCTTTCTGTTTGTTCCCTGGTACTACCCCCTAGGGTTTGTGCCAACACTTAGTTGAACTGGGACTCCGTGGAAAGACACTTCCAAGCGAGGTTCCTCGTTCACATGCTTTTTTCTGGAGTGTGCCCTTGGAACAAATGTATACAGCTTTCATTGACCTGTTTTTCATCGAGATTTCTTCGGCACTTCAAAATCGAAGGTACTGACTGATAGAAGCGGGTAAGTCAAGGTCGAACAACTTGGTAAGCCAGTCAGAATTTCAGTCATCCACACAACTCAAATGGAAAGCAACGAAAATGCCAGAATGAATGAAATCAAACCTATCAACCAACATAATAGAGTGGAACAAACCTGCTTAAATGAAAGTAACTACGTAACTTTTACAAATGAGTCGCTGACAGCATTAGTTGTTCAACAATCCTTCCTGCGAAAAAAATACCGACCGATGGAAACCCCGAGGAACAACAAAATCAGCTCGTTTGTGAGGAATGCTTTAGAAAACAAGTTGGACACTTCCAGTGCACGAACGATTAAGTTCCTTCAAACATTCAGTATGAAGACCGATAATGGTATGAAACAACAGAATTCTGCAGTCAGTCAACTGTCCTCTCTCAAAACGAACAGTAGTAAAGACGGAGTCAAACCTGTCGAATACATCACCCATCAACTCACTGATGTATTTCTAAAGTATGCTGTGAAACTGAATGAGCCTCTCGAGAAAAAAATGGGTAAAGTGTTTGCGAACCGACCACCTTGCAAGTTTTTGGTACACTGAATTCCGGGTGAATGATGAAGAAACATACTTCCCACATTTCAGAGAATCTTTATCGTTAGCCTGCCTAAGGAGTCTGCGCATACGTAAATTTCAGGCTGCCTGGTTTCTTCAATCTCCACCAAAACGCAGATATTCATACCACTGAAATTTCAGAGGCGAAATTTTTTTCAAAAGATGTACTCGTCCTAATAAAATTGCAGATGATGTTGTTTTTTGATGACTTCACATTAGCTGAAATCAGTTTTATCACAAAATGATTTAATCTTGAATGTCATCAGATCAAAACAATCACAGATGCATCTATTTCCCTTCTTCCTATGCAGCTGCAAGAAACATCATTATTGCCGTTCCTTTTACTACAGTGAGGCAACAAAGGTATGCAAGCAATCGATCTATGTAGACTCCTCACTGTTCGTGGAAAATCTCAAATCGGCTGGTGAGTGGGATCGCTTCGGAAGGCCATTGTGGGGATTCTAACTCGTTGTTGTAAAGCTGTCGTTGTCGTCGTTTGAATGGAATTTTCGTTCCTCACTAACTGTGTGTAGACTTTCTGTCTTGGTCTGAGTGCCGCCTGGAATTTCCAACACTTCAATTATGTCCCATGTCTTCGTTGTTTTGTCGCACGCATGAACACAAGTCATCTCAAAATGACCGCTTTCTCTTTCCTGGTGAAAAATGCATTTTGAAACTTTGTTGCATATCATCACATTTCTGTGCTATACACCATTTCTGTTCACATCGTTTCCAAATACTGAAAATCATTTATTCGGATTTGTTCTTTGGAAGGAATGTGCCAGTGCACCATTCTTGTCCTCCAAATACTGCTCCAGCAAACACAGACTTTTGAATTTTTGAATTTTGATTCAGGCATGAAGGCCAACGATATTCATAGTAAGATTTTTGTCATGCCATACCAAAGAGCAGGTGCTGCTTGGTAAGGTGAGTTTGAATTCATCACATAGACTTCAGGACAATGACACGGTGAATTTGCTGTGCATCACCTGGTTGTGTTTTGCATTGTTTCCGCAGACTTCCATTCACAGACCACCTGCGAGCAATTGGGCACACATAAAGCAATTACTAGGCGAGTATGTAATAGACTATCACACAATGAGCGTCCAATCAACCCTAACAGCAATTTAAAACCGTAAACCATGTACAGCTGGAAGTGTAACTGCATGCATGAAATTTTGTGCATTAGAAGGGGAATTTCTCAGTGTAAGAACTTACAGAAGTGTTGTAAACGCGTACAAAAACTTATCAGAGAATTGCGGATTTTCTACACAGTCACACCCGCGAGATGTTGTGGCGCCACAGTGTCATGCAAAAGCGATTTTACTAACTGGGTACCGGGCAGATTGGACAGGTGCGGGTTACGGAAGGCTGCAGAACGAACAAGGAGTGTGTTAGAAACCCGATGACCCCCTTCGGGAAAACTATTAGCTAACTGCATGGACCATTCAATATGAAGGCAGTCCATCAATACGTCCTGGAAACACAACGGAGAGATGAAAATCCAGTGGGTGAGGACAGAGCAGGTGACAACCCTTCAAACTTGAGTCGTGTGCCTCATGCAGCATTTTAAATCTGATAGTGGAAAATGACTTTTGGTCTTTTTTGGTGAAACTAGGCTGTGGTTCGACTAATACACTAATATGCATACCAATTTGGTTTTCATCTAGGGGGAGACCCACCTGGAACCCAAGTGAATCCATCGGTTATGGTGTTCTCCTTCAAGTGCAACGTATGATTGATGGGAACATGTGTAATGGACCTACCTGATGGCCTTCCAGAAGGACGAAACCGGTCATGCGCCGTCGAAGAGTACTCACCAAACTTATCAGTATTGTATTATGTCCGTAAAATGGGGTTATCTGGCACGATTAGCTAAAAGGATTTCCCCATGATGGATCTTGAAACAAAAGCCACATTAGTAGTAGATGGAGAATGCCTACCTGAGTTGTTCGTCGCATAACTTTTCTTGAGTGATGGCGGATCCTAGTTCCAGGCGATTCTGGAAATCAAGTGGCAGTGAGCGCTCCCGAGATGACATCGTGATCATTTTAGATCTGGCCTGCTGGTTCACATGAGCTTCCTGCTTGTTACACACACACACATCAGAGCGTCACTCTTTTAGTAAAAGAACACTCGAAAATGGGCATTCTACTTAAGTGCGGAGGGAAGCCAAATGCAGTCGAAATGACACCTTGAAGAGCACATGTGTCCCCGGAGAAGTACGGGATTTTGAACGGCTGGGCCTGTATAATGGGGTCGGTTTGAAAATTTGTCTCGAGGCATTCACGAGAGATCCATCTCTCCAGCACGTTCAGACTGAAAATTTAGATACACCCTTCTGTCAAGTACATTGGCGTAAGCCGGGAGGAGTATTTAATTCATGAAATCATAACAGTCGGATGCAGAAGGGCGCCAGTGTACCAAATCCAGTCCGATGTCGAACACGATCTCTTATAACCAAGCTGTCAAAAATGCACAAGCGGCATGTTGGTGATCCCTTTATCTAAAAGCATCCTCTCGAAACTTTTGAACTTTTCAGACATTCAAGCAATGGTTCGACACTTCCAGGAACTAGATGCGGGTTTCATTTCTTTTACTCTCCAAGGGTCAGCAATTTTTTAGAAGGGATCACCTGGTTCAGCTATACGGTCAATGACCTCTTTGTCACCGAGTGTCCTCGTTATTGCAAATGCATCAGATGAGTTTTCTGAATTCTGCGCTGCATTTTCTTCGTTCGGAGGCGCGCGGGACAGATCAGGTTCTTGGTGAACCAAAGTAACGGACCCCAGAATAGCAAAAGGCTTATGCCACCGCTTGCAGGCATCCCATTGCAGAGGATGATAACCATATTGAGATTTATTGGGGAGGTTTTATGGAGGTAGACGAACCACATTAAACGTATATCGTGTGGTTAGTTCGATGTGATCAGGAATGTGAACCTTCTCAGCTCGAGATCTATGATTGTGCGCGAGTTCCAATGGCCGAGAATTAATGCAATCTCTGCTAACCAGATATGCGTGCTCGGAGTGTCTCCTGTTTCCAGTTTACTCATAACACTGCATTTAGTAATGGACTGCTTAGTTGCCTCAATCAGAACTGCTGATTACGCTCTATTGGCTAGAAATGACATATTTAAATGAACCTAATTCCCTTGATCTCGTTTTTTTATCACACTCACTTGGACTTACGATGAAACATGGCCTGTACAGATTGACCAAAAGGAAGCTTCGTACGGGGTAGACTCACGTGTTTCCGTGTAACGATAGATAGGTAACATACAAGTGGACAAATAGTTCTGCGTGTCCTGTCTTGAAGACCAAGTTTGTTGAAGTGTCCTGGTTAGTCTACTCCACTTACGGCACTATAGACTTGTGGTATTTTGCAACTGGCCCCGGACATCACCAGGTTGGGTGTACTGGGCTCATACGGTGCTACCCATGAAAGGAAGGAAGCCCTTCACTGTAAAGTTGTCCATTACAAAACATGAAGCAAGCGGTTACAAGCCATTAGATACGAGAATAAACATTTCGGCTACAGAGCTCTTGAAAAGTGAACATTCTCAAGCGCCCTCTTGAACTGTCCTGGACGTTCATTGGTTATCAAACAACAGTAAACGAAACCTGCAAAGAAGTTCTACAATTTCCATTCACTAGATGCGGGGCGGAGCTCAAACACCGGACCATGGACTACTCGCATGCCCTATCCGTAGTAGACACTGGTACACTGGTACATCAACCTGATCCCCAAGTATTAGATAGTCCACATCAGTTGTCATCCGCTCATTAATGCAGCTGAACTGAACTTTGGGCTTCGTTCAGACAAGCTGGTAGTCTGTTCCACAGTCAACCCACAGTCAATCACGGTA
The DNA here is from genome assembly GCA_003604175.2 of Clonorchis sinensis. Classification (NCBI taxonomy): domain Eukaryota; kingdom Metazoa; phylum Platyhelminthes; class Trematoda; order Opisthorchiida; family Opisthorchiidae; genus Clonorchis; species Clonorchis sinensis. The sequence goes on along the minus strand of CM030373.1, from coordinate 19,336,286 downwards.
TGCACACCCGTCAAAGGCCTCACTGGAGACTGATGGCGTAAATGATTAGATGACAGCGACTGTTGGGTGTCTTCAAGTGCAAGGCGAAATTTTGTATCAGTGATAGTCAACGTGTGGATGGCTCAGCAGAATTTCTCAACCACACAACCAAGCTTGTATTAGCAAATACAGTTGACGATCGCGACTGCGAAATGCATGTGGCCCAACGCGGATTAGTTGATTGGTAGCTATGTAGCTAATGGACACCGCAGATCATCGCGGTTTAACGAACCACGTTTTTCAGGATGTTACACATATACCCATATTCTTCCGAAACACTTTTGGGGCATCGTAATGTCGCTTTGCTAGATAAGCCTCAATATGATCGCGCGTCCCACACTACTGATGGGAACAGTAAACCAATAGGGACTTCAGATTTTTCATCTCGACACAAACTTCAGTGGACAGACCCCGATGCTCACATAGGATGGGTCTCAAAAGTTACATTCAACTCGAAGAGATAAACGTTTATTCAATGCATCAAGCATACTTACATCAGAACAACTTTGTACCACATATTCGGTTTATTCGGAAAAGCGATTGTGAAACTCGGATTCTTTCTGGTCAAATGCAGTTCATTCTAATAGTTTGCTCGCTTATTCCGTAAACTCATGTCAAGTGTGAGAATAGGATACCGATCAGCTGAAAACCGACGTATCCCCATTCACTAGTCACGTATGCTTGCTAATGCTGTTGTAGCATTTTGAGGTTCAAAACCCCCCCAAAGTATCGATTTTGACTCTGACACTCAGCCGTCCAGAAACAAACCATTTTCTCTCACCACATGGCTACTGTTTACATATAGATGACAAAGGTTCAGTTCGCCGCACGATCACAAGGTTTTGCTACACCTGAGATTTTAGCGGTTGACGTTGAGGCGGTAAAGATTGATGAGAGCAAAACAAGCGTCAGAATGACCGGTTTATTGTGTACAGGTCTGGAGGAGTTGTCTGAAATGCCGTAGCTTTCAAAAGCAGAAAAACGTTCTCAGCGATTCGGAAGCCTGGAAGATGGATCTGCGTCATTCACTGTTCCGTCATCCAATGCCTAACCCGATTGCAAATGAAAAGACGACACTGGACAGGCTTTCCAGTTCCCTCATCTTCTATTTGTTTTGATTTGAGCGACAATACCACCCAATGATTGAAAAATGACCACCTAATAAAAATGCCAGTTTTGTTTAATGCCTGTGGTTGTAGTAAAGATTGACACACACTTCGGCGAAATCGGAATACATACAGCTAAATTTCCCCCAAGTTGAATGCTGCTATCAGAGACGGCCGAAATTGTGTTGAGGATCTGTAGAGAATGAAGGACGTAACATGAATGAGCTAAGTTACTTGGTGTCTATTCGAAATGGACAGATTTGACTGGCGGTCAAACGGTGCTGAATTGGAAAGGGGAAATGGGGAAACCTAAATGAAGTCGTATTTTAACTAAACCATAGATGTGTGTGTGTCTTGATAACGTTTAAAGCAGCGAACTGTAGGACTCACACTAATCTAGATTGCTGTGCAAGGATCGTACGTGGAATGTTGCATGTGATGGGCATTTATTTTTCCGCCTCACGTCTTAATGCAGCGCCTCATCCAACGACGAGACAAATTAGGCAGCGACTAAATGGTCACAGGGCACCAACCCAATCTGGTATCAAAGGTAAAGTACATTGTTTTTCCCGAAATTCCCCGAAAACAATACCACACGTAGGGTCTCCAAACGACCAATGAGACTGAAGCCACAACTTTATTGCACTCTCTCCGACAGGCTGAATTTGTCGTGACTGACAATTCATCCTAGGATTGGTGCACGGGGCCATACATTTGAAAATGTCACAGTTGCATTCCATGAATGAGCTGACGCATTTAAATGAGTGTTACTCAAACATGATTGACACCAGTCACGTGGTCAATCCGAACAAGTTGTTTTGCGTCATCTAGCGAGTACTCAATAGACTGCCAGTATCGATCCGGTGGCGGAGTCTACAGCCGAAGTAGTCACAATACGTTTGCGAAATCCTGTAATGAGCTGTCAAAAACGGTTCGTACGAGTATCGTATGCCTTGGTCTTGTGATACAAATCGCCCGAGAGAATCGCTCAGCCTTTCCCTCGACTGTCTCGCAGCCTCCAGTTATGTGTGACGTGTGGTGTGGTGACAACCAGGTGGCGAGTTCCCGAGAACATTAAATTTCTTCACTGTATTGTTGAAAACACGGGAATATTCATGCTTCTGTTTAACTTTCTGACAGGACTGAATTTGTCGTGGCTGGTAATTCACCCTAGGATTGGGCAGGGCGCCGCACGTTTGAAAATGTCACAGTTGCATTTCAGGGATGAGCTGACGCAAGTAAATCAATATTACTCACGTTTACACCAATGTTGGTTGTCTTATCTTCGCTGTTACATGTTGGACCGCCGTGCGAACTGATTTGATTTCGTGTGTTTCATCAACCCTATGGGAGGTAGTGTGGAAATCGATCACTGGTAATATTGAATACGAGTTTGAACACTCATTTATAAAGTGCTTTCAACAAATTCAATCTTGTCAACTGACTGTATTGTAAAACCAAGTGACGGTGATATGTAGAAGTATCTAGGGTGGGTTTTTGGTTATTGATCAGCCGGCTGTTGAGCTGTTCGTCGAGCTTGGCAATTGAATCGCAAACATTTTACCACCATAAAAGGAGACATCATTAGGTTTCCAAAATTACGAGTGAACTTATACGCTGCTGAGTGAGTGCATTTACAAGGTATGGATGAAGTATGAGGATACTGTGGAATGTCGTGGGCGAGTACGAAACAGAACAATCCGGATGTCAAAATTTGGTGTATTTTACAATGCCAAATTTGAATTCAGTTCAGATAAACTGACAACAGCACTCATAGAGAACAGCCCGAAAACCGGTCTAAAAGACTCGATATCTGTCAGTTTTTCCGAGTGATAGAGCTAGCCGAAGCACCAGAAAACAATGAAATCCACTTTGGATAGACTGTGAACTGAATTGCTGATACAGTCGCGTGAAGTCTAGTAGTTAGCTGTCATTCGACGTCATTCCGTCCACACGATGATGAATATCGTCGGTAAATTCTGGCACTGCCGCAAACTTAGCTTAATGATAATCTCAGAAAGCTAAGGTAGATCTGGTAACTTTATTGCATCCGTCAATTTTCCGCCGGTGGATCACTTTGTTCGCTGATGGTGGACCATCACAAACACGGCGCAGTTCCTCCCGATCCAGCTCATCCATTCTCCAGGTCTAACAGCTCTGATGCTACCCTTGAGCCCTGCACACTTCAGCTCTCTGACTCGCACTTGGCAATCGTTGGTTGAGAAATCCCAGTTCACATTGTTTCCCTTATTGCTGTCTTCTTTTGTACTTCCGCTTCCCAATTCGTGGGGCCCATGTCAGTAGCAGTTAGACTCTTGACCAAGGCATCCAGATAGTGAAGATTTTGCCTGTCACACTTTCGTTTCTTCTTATTTAGTTGAGCAGGTAGAATCCTGTTCTCCTCCGGACGGCAACGCAGTCCAGCCTTTGTAATCGGTTGAATGTGATCGTGACCGATATTCCCGTCGTGCGTGCCCGTCGCAGGACACCCGTGTCTTGCATTTGTTCGGTTCACTGAATTCAAACTATTCACCCCGGGTACAAATTGGTCTCCATTTGCAGGCTCCGTTTTCCTTGAGCTTGCCATACTTGCGTGGGCAACACGGAACCTCAGCTCACTGTCAACGGTCAAGTCAGTGTGCTTCCGAGTTGGTGGTAGTCCATGAAATAGACTACAAGCTCTGTTCAACTGTTGATGCGCGGAGGGGTGCTAGAGGGTAGGTTAGTTCAAAACGAAAGTCTTCTTCTCGCAGGCGCATAGGCTGGACGGCACAGCAACAATCGCCAACTTTTCAGCTGTGCACTTTAGCTCACCATGTGTATGCGCGAACAATACACAGACACTGGCAAGCATGAGAATGTGCAGCTTGCTCTGGTGGACCAGACTCCTCAAAAAGGCGTCTAAAAATGGACAGACGTCCACAAGCCGATAATGAAACGTCACGCCGGCATCGTCGTTCACGGGAGCAGCATCCTCGATGATTGTCAAGTAAAGACTGAAGACAGTGTGAACAAAAACGCTGTGTGTGAATTTCGAATTCATTTGAAGTCTATCCATTTGTTTGCACGTTTGCTCTCATGTCGCCATGTGGTCATTGAACTAAGTTGGTGAATTTTGATAGACAGCCGCTGATCGTCAGACATATACTCAAAATTTCTGGAGAAGCATAGAGCTCCGTGAGCAAAAGTTTTTTCTTATAGAAATGCGACACTTCTCTGTGCCTTGGGGAACCCCATGTCTGACCTAAACTAGCACCATTTCAATGAAATTTGTTCAAATCGTTTCTTGGCGCACAGTTTAATTTTCGCCATACCTATCCGTAGCAGTCACCAAGCTGCAACCTGGGTCCCCTAATGCTGTTCATATGTGCAACCTTTACGTTATTTTTGCAATGCCCTGAGCAGTTTTCCTGGAAGGAACTAAAACTCTATAAATTAACTCTGAATTTCCTTGTGTTTCCACAAGAAGTTCGGGTTTATTGTTCTGTTGATGTCGGGGGAGCCTTGATAATAAATCCTTCGCTAGATGGTTGGCGCTTGTTTCTTATTTTGCTACAGATCGTAAGTATCTCTTGTACGGCTAGCTAATCCACTGCGGTTTGTGATGCACAAAAATACAAATGTTCTCGTGCCCCATTTTGAAGCTTTCTAACTCAGTTGGGCGATTCGTCCTTTCCGTAAGGAGTTGGTGAAACACATCTCAAATCGATCTAAAGATAACGTCGAAGCGGGGAAGCGCGAAGAGGAAAATTCCAGCGACATCAGCTGGAATAATTATAACCGACTTACGATATTTCAGTAGCTAAACTAGTGAATCAATTTGAACATTCATCTTCAACTATTTTGTCCTCATTGTCAGTAAGTTATCGCAGTGATTAAGCCAGAGGTTATCTGCTTGCTGATTAAAGTTTTGAGATAACAGTGACCAAACGTGGTGCCTTCTGTTAGCGAATCGGGCTGCGAGAATCGGCCGGTCTCCATCGTGCAACACCTGCTTTCGAATTCGGTTGGTGAGCTCGAAACTGGAAAAATCGTTAAGTATGAATTTTACACCCTCTTCCTTCAGGTATTCGGGTTATTTGTTTACTTTTCTGGGTGTGTTTAGCCCTTGATATTTATTTTCATCGATTTCGCACTGGGTGACCTCCATGTAGCATCATGCCGGAACTGCAACGTCATATGAGTTTGCTGAGACTGGAGTTTTGATATTTTTGGGTGTGATAAACCGATGGATTTTACTATGCTGTACCATTCCACCACAACCCTGTATAGGTCTACTCCATGGGCATAGGAACGGCGGAGTTGAACTACCAGCGCTTACGGTGGTCGCATTCGAAAAGTTGAAATGTATATAAAACACCATACAAAACTTAGGTTCCGGAGCACTAGTCAGAGTGCTGCTGACACCCTGGATGTTCCCAACAGGGTAGCCAAAGTCGCGTAAGCCAATGGAGTGCTCAGTCACGTGTTGGGTCAGAAAGGGGTGGTATATCGAAAGCAACGTTTTGGCAGCAGTGCGTTGGAAAACCTTTCTGAAAAGCAACCTTTTACCGTGCTCTGTGAACAGCTACCAAACGAATGGTCGTTATGGAAAGGATATCATGTACGTACTGTATGCATGCTACATAGTTTACCTTATCCAAAAAATCCTACGTATTACACACCATCCCGTTTGGTATATATATATACATATATGTATATATGGGGATAACGGCGATGCCATAGAACCCGATTCGTTGCAAACTCTACATAGTCGTCTAATCCCCGGCTTAACTAAACTATCACGCCTAAATGTACTACTTAGGCATCGACGTTCAGGGATAAACCACCGAGTGCATCTGATTCCAAGTTTACCTTTAGTATCCTAACATTATAAACCGCAATAATCTTTGGAAACTAAGTATGCAGAATATGGACCATGTGTGATACTGTCTTGACCTCAAGATATCTAAGACAAGTTGAACTTGATGGAGATGACCATGCCAAGACTGTCTGACCTAGAGCTCACGGTTGGATCGCTTTTCTTGGGACAACAGAATCCCTCAATTAGGCCGCTTTTTATTCAAAACATACCGTAATTTAATCCGAAAAAAGTACGACTCATCGCTGTACCTCAGCTTCTCCACTAACAGCGTTTGCAGTGGACCAGCTGCACCAGAAGCTTCCTCGCAGGCATTCCTCACTTATTAGTGATTATACACAAGAAACTGAACTGCACTCATCAACGTGAGTATCTAAATTCACAGAAACACGCCCGCTTTTTCTTCTGAGTAGTCAAACATCCAAAGATCTGTCTGTTCACTTCCACCGGTAATTTTACCTCTGTCTTCAAATCGGCCATCAAAAACTTTTGCCAACGCCTTTCGGGTACTCTTGTGAACACCAGTCAACAGTTTTTATCCAGAGCCATACATGTGTGCTTAACCTCGTTCCGTTTTTCGTGACTCTTAATAACCAAAGAATCGACTGGATTTTGTTTCATCTTCGTGAGTTTTCACTATGATGCTGCATGAACTTGTTACATAATGCTGAAAAGTGGCGAGATTACTGGTCCTATTGTTCACTGTTTGCGTTGGCTGCTGTTTCAAAGTACGACAACGTGAATTTCACCCTTTAGATACCAAGTATTGTAGTTCACAGTAAGTCAGAAGAACACGTAAGTACTGACACGGTGTATTGTGTGCACGCGGCCAACTTGGTCCGCTTTCGTGGCGGGTCAGCAAACAACTGAGTACATATCAAGTTAACCCACAGCACTCACGCGAGCCAATCAATCGGACACGCACCCAATCAGCCACTCAAGTCACACGCCAGATCGATGGGGGAACGACGAACGGACACGCACACGCGCAAACTCTCTGACACACCGAAGCAGCTACTACACCAAGATTATCGGTTGTCTGTGATATCAGTATTCGCCTCCTGCCTAGTCAAGAGGATGTGATCACCCGTGAGCTCTTTGAGTAAAATGACAATCCAGGCGGCGATCCAAACCAAATGGCGATCGAAGCCGCTTTCAGTGATATCAACTTCAACACCAATTGAATTTGGGAGGAAATTTTCTCACGCTCCAAGTTTGAACCACATATACAACATGAACACTACATTGATTTCAATGATGCTCGCCACAGAGGCTTCTTCTCCTCCTTGATTAGTCTCCATTCGTTCAAGCTAGAATGATCATCTTCTCAGAACTAATTGCCTCATCTAGATGAAAGGCACCTTGTCACCATCTCCCCACCAACTGTCCATCTGTCCCTAGATAGAATTCGTCGAATAATCTTGTTGCCACTATGTTCACAGGAAAGCAGAAAAGTACTCTTCTCAGAATGCAATCTCCACCCCCATCTAGTGGCTATCAATCTGCATCTCCTCTCATCTAAATATCGTCACAGTTGTAATGTGGTCAATACTTGTATACGTTTTAGACGCGCTTCCAAATGATCTTTGTGGATAATTCTGTAAGGTTTTTTGCCTGCGGCATATGATTCGCTTAATGTGAGACTGCTTCTTTTTGATGGTCAGTTCTCTGTAAAGTAAGTTGTCTCAGAGGAAGCTACTTACAAATTTTCCGAAAAAGCTTCCAAATCCCACGACCGGTTTCGCCTTTCTTGGAGCGCACCAGGTGAGTGCAGTTGCCGAGTTTCTGTCAATCCTGTATTCTAACTGAACCCAAATTGGACTGATTTCGACAAATACACTCATTTGCAGATGAATTTGGTTTTCACAGGAGAGTTAACTGAATCTCTTGTGTATGATATTCCTCAACTGGATGTGCTGCACAAAGGCAGCCTTACGTTTCAGTTGGTACGATATTCGGGATATCTTCATAAAGATTGCTGAAAACTCTTCGACAGCCAACTGAAACATGAGGCGGCCTTTGTGCAGCACATTCAGTTGAATAATATCACAAACGAGAGATTCAATTGAGTCTCCCGTGAAAACCAAATTGATTTGCAAATGAGTGTATTTGTCAAAGTAAGTTTTCTCAACCTCAACAGGGAACAGAGTCAGGCACACGCTCAAGGAAGTTCACTTCACTCTGTTTTCTCCGTTCCACAACGTGATCGTTTCCTCGTGAGACTCTACATCTGTACTTATCATTCAGCTTCGATTTGTTAGATTAATTCGAGAATTTCTTGTTGGATTTCGCGTTAATCTATGGCGAGTTCAACAGAGTTCAACAGTGAGTTCAACAGAGAAAATGCTTTGAGAATGCTTGCCAGAAACCTCCAGAAGCGTTTTGTAGGAGTGCCAACTTACAACTGATGTATCAATCAACAGATCACCTCAAGAGGTTTTGAACGGTTCAATGAGAGCGACGTACGAAAATCAATGGCATGTAGCACGAGTTTAGGAAAGTTGTCCTCCTTAGAGAACAGATGATCAATGCAACGCGTCCGACGCACCGAAACACGATGGAATCTCTACGTGCTATGACAACTTATTGTGACTGTCCGTACTGTGCATCACAGCTCATTTTAAACGGCTAAATTATCATCAGACCGAAACGAGCACACATTCAACTAAGACCGTGCGTTTGCCGCGTCCAACCTAGCCAAGCATCTCGGCCTCATGCTCAGTCGTTCCACTGTGGTCTGTCTACACGATCTTCAGCATGTTCCGTAGCGACCGAGTGAAGTCTACGTGCCTTCGCGCAAACGTCGCCTGCTCTGGCGAATTCCCTCTTCTCTCAATGCCACTGCAAGACAAGACTTGATTGATTTGCCTTTAATCAGAGTCCAGTGGCCGGCGACCTCACGCCGGACGCACGTTTTTCACACCTGACCGGCCAGGTACAAACGATAATCGAAAGGATGTGGTTTTGAACGTTCAAAACAAAAATGAGCGATACGTTTGCAGATGCGTTCGTAGACGCGTTCAACCCGAATCTAGGCGAAGTCAGAGGTAAACAACTGCTGCCAGCTATGTTTTAACCCTTCATGTTCTTAGAACGAGTCAGCTGGCATTACCCGTTCTCTCCCCTTGGTTCACCAGGAGTCCAGGAAGCCACGCTGAGTAATAGTACAAAGGAAGGGTTCCTGTTATCGCTTTGTGCTGCCGCAAACCTTAAATTGTATACTGCAAAGTTTGGAACGGTTTTAACTCAGTCCTGATCGTTTTAATAGAGTTTCGACATTCTCGAGTGTATTTTACACCTTGGATGGGCCAGGGGGGTTCACCTTTGCGTCCCAGCCAAGATTTAGTTCAAGCCATGCATTCAGCACCGATAAAAAAGAATGGCGCTGCTTTTAAAAATCCTCTTTCGGTAATAAGCGTTAGATAGGAGTGCTACATGAGCACAACCGTGTAGTTAGATCTTTGGGAAAAAAACCGACACGAGATGTGCTTCTGACATCCGACCTCATGAGAGAATATCGGTGGAACTGCTGAGTAAATCATCACTACGACAGTGGAAGTCAACTAGGCTGTTGACTTATCGGCATCCGGTAAATATGTAGTCTTGTCGTGGTTAAGCCCTTCGCAACATTTTGGGCCGTCATGGAAACGTGCGTTTATTGAACACAAGTGTGTCACTTTGCCAAGTTCAAGGGACTAAGTTCACAGGTCCCTACACACTTCAATCTTGTTCCTACGGATGTTTGGCCTAGACGTACTGTTCGTAACATTTGGCCAGTCCAGTTCTTATCTACTTAACTACATTGGTTGAACGCAGCCCAATGCCAAATTACCCGTTTTCAGATTTCTGGATGAGTGGTGATGAACACTACATATTTACTGTGGTTGGTTGCTGAATTTTCCGAATTACTTTTCACACTATTCTCGTGGAAACTGTCCTCCCTCCGTCCTAGTTCAATTATTCTGAAGAGTACACACCAAATGGAGGAAATATTGAGTTCGATTTTTGCTCTGATTAGCACTTATCAACAGTGAATACTATCCGTAGCTGCACCGGGAAGTCTGATAGGCAAAGCGAGCGTGTGATTACCACCACTATCAGCGCACGCTGGAACGTATCTGGATTATCGCGTCATAGTAGTGGAACTTGTTCACATTTAAGCACATTGTGATTTGCTTATGGCCTATGTCAATAAGGTGGGGGATGATGGACCTGTGCCATTACGAAATCACTTAGTACTGACCAAAACACCAAGTTGGTAACACGCAGGAACACAGTTGTTATACTCACTTGAGCGATAGGGTCAAGAGGGTTTCCTGGGTACATTTGTACTGGGCTATATCAGGCCGCAGGTGCCCAGTCTAAGCAAACAGGCGATTCTAGCCTTCTCGTCAGAACTAACGGACTTTCAGATCAGGAAACAGTCGGAGAAGGAGTACAATGTTGATGCACCCATGTACGCAGCCAGTAAAATAGAACCACGAGAGGTTTTTCTCACTTAGTACTGGTTGTTGAACGTCCACCAAATTCCACGTGACTTTGAAATAAACAGAGCTTAGGGGTGTGTCAGTCCTTACTCTCCAAGGTGCTCATCGCGGTCTCTTCACCACGGTGATCGTGAAGACGAGTGCAACGATTCGACCTATAACGACAGAGTGAAATATCATGCGAATAGAGGAATCCAAATTAAGGGACCCAAACCGACCAGATTACTCGAATGACCGGCCAAATTGTGTCTCACCGGGTACGGTCGGCATTGCAGTCTCATTTGCGATTTACTCTAAAGTTTCATTAGCTCTGAAGGTGTCATGGCTAGGCCTAGCTCTTCTGACGACCCCGCCTTGGAGTGTACTGAGCGAATTCTGACTTTCCGTCTATTATATACACGTTACGGAAGGCATTTTTCCAATAACCTGCACGGAGACAACAAGCTGTCGGACCATGGTTTATTTATTGACAACGCGCACTGCAAACCCATAATAAAAACAACCATGGTAGATTAGCAGTTTGTACTTCTTCCCTCGTAAGTTATCGAATCCGGTACAAGCAATGTATTCTGATTTCAGGTGCCCCTTGTCTGTCAGAACAGCTTGGATGTGTACAGAATAATTCTTGAGATTATCGACAGCCATGTGGAAAGAGACGCGGAGCCTCAAGGCACTGCCGGATAACATAAGCGACCGAAGTTTGCGACAAACTGGTTCCGCCTAACAAGCGAATTCCCCAGTTTGTAAAAATACTCAGAAGTTGGATAAGTTCTCTTTGTGATTATCACTGTATGGCATCTCGATGAACCCCATTCTTTTTGACGGCTTTGCACAATCGGCTAACGTGAGGTTTTTGAAGTAGGATTTCCGTTTGCCAGTTAGTCTTTTGCAAGCAAGTTTATCTTGATAAATCCCACTTTCTGGAGCTTTCGATCCCGACACTGTAGGGTTTTCATTAGCCCAGGTCTGTGTGAGATCGGTCTAAACCTTCATAAACGAAGGCTTCATGCTAAAATAAAGGCTCCAATGGGCTGACTAGACTTTTAGTCATCCAAACATCTTTGAAATGAAAACTCGGATTGTCCGGGTATGGAAAGTTTATTGTGAATGGAATTTGGTTCGTTCGTTGAAACAAGGAAATCAGATATGCTGGTAAAACTAAAAGTATCCACAGCATTAGGTTGTTCAACTAGGCTTTACCAGTATTAATCGATACTTTGTCTTCGAAACTTTCTAGGCAAATGTCAACCAAGTTCGACCTTGACCATAGCAGTACTCTTTACACATTTTATGGATGACATTGAAGATTTTCAGCGCACGAAGAAGTACGTTGCCCCGAGCATTCAATGAGGACAGCGAAGGATACCTTACGAGAAACAGTAGTGTTTAGAAGGACCATTAGTAAACGACAGTCACAACACAATATATACTTGTATATTCGTAATGCACTACTCATAAGGTTGCTGAAAATTCTTCGACAGCCCACCACTGGTTTCGCCCTTGTTGGGGCTCATCAGGTAGGCGCAGTCCCCGAGTTTCCGTCAACCTTATGTTTTACTTGAACCCAAATTGGACCGTTTTCGAGAAATACACTCATTTCCAAATCAATTTGATTTTTGTTGTCTGGGTGCGTCCTGACAATACTAAAAATACTAAAATGCCTTCTGGGTTTCCAATGTGCCTATCAAGTTTGACCTTTGATGAACAAGATATTGCGCGGTCAGCAGTCATCGTGTAAACTTATGATGTTCGGGGTGCTACGAATATAGGATCAGCCTTAATGTGTTACATGCTTGCGGAACTAGAGTGGGGCGTAACATTGATACATACGTCCAGTCTACCTCAAGCTGAACCTCTTCTGCGTTCAAATTTAAATCATACACACGCAGCTTCTGGGGTTGTCTTATCGTTCCAAAACCGCTCCACAAATCCGCTGTGTTCGCTCGTCTTCATGTGTCATGTTCACTTTCCTCTTGTACCCATCTTCTGACACAATCACAACACTGAAAATATTCGGCCTAAGGAGTTTGGATGGGGGTGCTGTTCTTCAATTAAACGAACAACTGCGAGCAGTACCTATACCAGCTTCACTCGGAACTGTCATTGTCGCGGTCGTGTAGGACAAGTGTCGCACTTGATCGTGCAAGCCTTCGAATCTGCAGTCAGTCACCCTGAAGCGCCTTCAAGTTTCAGTATAGTATTAGCATCCGTCGCGCAGCTCCTGCGGAACGAGGCAAGAAGAGCTGTCTAGATGTAACACACTACCCATAAGGTTGCTGAAAACTCCTCAACAGACCGGTACTGGTTTCACGCTTCTTCGGGCCCTCAGGTGGGCGCAGTCTCGAGTTTCTCTCGACCCTATGTTCTACATAAACGCAAACTGCACGAAATTAGCGAAGCGTACTCATTTGCATACAAATTTGGTTATCGTGCGAGACTCACATAAATCCCCGCTGAATCCCTCATTGAGTCTCCCGTCAAAAACCAAATTATCGTGCAAATGAGAGTAGTTGTCCAAAAGTGTCGGTTAAATATAAGGTCGGTAGCAATGGAACTCGGTGACTGTGCCTATCTGATTAGCCAGTCCCAAGAAGAGCGACACCGTCCGTGGGCAGTCGAAGAGTTTTCAGCAACCTTGTGAGTAGTGTATTCCATCTAGACAAAAACGCACTGCAATATCTCGAATATCTTACCGACTGATACATGTGGCGGTCTGGTGCAGCACATTCAGTTGAAGCGGACCATCATAAACGAGAGATTTAGCAGGATTCAGTTGATTCTCCTGTCCGAACCAAATTTGTGTGCAAATGATAGGTAAGAATAGGTTGTGAAATTGGTCCCGTTTACCTATTGTAAATCCTGACAAATCTCTGGACGCGGATAAATGAATCACACGTCTTGTCTTATCTCCTCTTTACAGTCTCACTCAATGTTTTGTGAGAGAATTTGAAGTATCATCTTCATTATGTATAACAATGCAAATCTTTAAAGCCAAAAGACCCGGAAATGCCTGAAGTTATTTCTATTGTTTATTGAGTGTACCATGAAAGATTCAGATCCACAATGTTGTAATGAACGACTAAAAAACCTACCATTCGGATACCAAAGGGTCATTTAGCGTACGCTTGGAAACGGTATGGTGCCACTCGCCACAGAATCGTACAGATGACGTCACGTGACCTCGTATTGACCTTGACCTTGAATAGTTTTAAAACTCTTCACTACCCGGAACATGTTAGTAATCTGCGCAACAACAGGAAGATCCGAAAAAAACCCCATCCATTTCTTTGAGCTGTCTGTAATCGAAGAGTTCTCCCCCGCTAAGTCTCGGAAAGTGTGGCCATGCGATATTTTGTTCAAGTGAAACTTGGTCATACAACCGACGTAGAATCCACTGGTGTATAGCAGTTTTCAAGGCTGTGGACTTGAATCCCCCGAGATCATGAGATGCTCTCTACCAATAATTCCAAATAAGAGTGAGCATATTGCTTTGCCTTTCTGTTGCATGTATCCTTCACACAGAAAGATTACTTGACTCAGAAGGTTGCACTACGGAAATTTGAGTCAAAACATGCGTGCTGCCACTTAATCACATGCCGTATAAAAGAGTGGATTATATCAGGAAGGTCAGGTTCTCGGAGATTATCCCAAAATGTCCGAAACCTACTGAGACCCTCAAAATCCACTAAATACCGATCATGCAGCCCTGGATCAAATTCAGACAGTGCGAGACAGCCTTGGATCAAGGTAGACAGTGACCCCTCAGTATATAGCGCAAGACCGTCGTACTTTCGCACTCGCAATTGCTTCTTGCAATAAAGCTATGGTTCCTTGTCGGCGAGTCTTTTTTTGGGCGGGACGACTGTCAGATAAAACAGATTGGCGACGGAGATGGGATTTAACAGATTGGCGACACCCGAACCCACGGAACCACGACAATAACTGCTGAAGCGCTGAAGGAAATTCTGCTGCAACAACAAAACTAGTTTGAAGTAGTGCACTTGAGTTTGGTGGAAACCTTGACTCAGCAACTTAAAGTTCAACCACCAAATTGCGCTCCAGATACAAATTCAGTCGACTCGATCGCCAACAGCATCACGGAGTTCCGTTATGACCCTGACGCTGATCTAACCTTCGATTCGTGGTTCAGACGTTTCGAAGTCAAACTGAAGGACAAAGATGATGCCTGGGGAGTGCGCTTATTGCTCAGAAAGCTTGGTACAACGGAACACACACGGTATTCCAACTTCATCCTGCCAAAGAATACGCGAAATCTCAGTTTTTTGAGAAAACCGTGCAGCAACTTTCAATGATTTTCGGTGAGCGTTCGTCTTTGTTTAATGTTCGCTATCAATGTATGAAACTAGCGAAAACGGGATGTGAAGACTATGTCACTCGTGCAGGCAAAGCCAATCTTGAAAGTGAACAATTCAAGTTATCTACCATGACCGAAGACCAGTTCAAGTGTCTTATCGTCATATGTGGCCGTCAGTCGCACTCAGAGAGTGATATCAGAGCAAAGCTATTGAACAAGAATGAACAGTCTCTCTGGGTAACGCTGCAATCCATTACTCACGAATGTCAAGGCCTCTTGAATCTCAAGCACGACACGGCCATGTTGGAGCGGCCCTTATCCAATCCTACTTTCAACATTGCCAAGACGACATCGAGGCAACCTACCGTGGTGACAAATTCGAACGGAGCAAAGCCCCCTTCAGCATGCTGGCAATGTGGCGAATGGCATTTTGTGCGACTGTGTCCCTATAAAAAGCACAAATGTTCAATGTGTAACCGACGTGGGCACAGAGAAAGCCAGTGCCGGACGCGGAAAGCTAGCTAAAGACGCAGCCAAACCAGAAGGTCACAAAACAGACGGAGCCAGTCAGAACCCCGTTTGAACGCAATACTTGCAACATTTGATAATCAGATCAATGCTCGTTGCAAGTACATTACAATCAGAGCAAAGGGAAGCACAATTCGAGTGCAGCTCGAAACGGCTTCCGATATTGAGATTGTTTCACGGCGCACCTCGAGAAAGATCGGATCACCGAAACTAAGACCAGCAATGAACACTGCCAGAAATGCTTCAACTATTTGGTGAATTCGATTGTGAGATGGAGATAGCAGGCCACCGTGATCGTGGTATTGTCCATCTTACTGCTTGTGAACTTAACCTCTTGGGCATAGACTGGAGCAAACGCTTGCATCTTTCAACACTACCGATCAAAAACTTATGTTCACCAACACCGACAGGAGAGAAGCCAACATTCTGGCCTGAAAACCGTGTGCTTGCTAGGGACTGTCCCCCCGGGCACCGAAGATGGACTGTTGGAGTCGTCCTCGAAAGAATCGGCCAGGCGTCCACAGTGTTATCATATGAAAACGGCATGTCTAGCAGCTATGGCCGACTAAGTGCCCGATCTCTAAAGCGCAAAAACAGTCATTAGACCTCAACCTGTTGCGCGACACTTCGATTTTCCAAGACCAGCACCAACAGTCACCGCTTCACATGTTTCACAGATCCATTGCTACAACCGAGACGCCGTACCGGTCGCGCTAGAAAACGGATGAAACCTTTTCATCTTGATTCGCGCCGACAGTCTTACGTTGAACGACCGAAACAGAGAGGTGTCAGGAGTGTCAGATTCTCGAAGATTACCCAAGAATGCCCGAAACCTACTGAGACCCGCAAAACTCCACTAAACACCGATCATACAGTCCTGGATCAAAACCAGACAGCGCGAGACAGTCTTGCATCAAGGTCAGGCAGACCCCCCTCAATATATAGCGCGAGGCCGTTGTACCTTTGCACTCACTCTCGCTTGTTGCAATAAAGCTGTGATGTTTCTTTTCGGCAAGTCTTTTTTTCGGCACTAGGCTCTAGAGCTGGGACTGATCTACGTGTCTTGACTGGACGGTTATCTTTCCCGTCCTTGTACCGTACATGAATTGGTGCGTTTTGTCTAACAGTTTGCGTTGTGGATAGTGTTTTGGTAACTTGATAAAAATATTGGTCATATGTGTCGGCCACTCTCTAGGTAGTCCGGAACCATTTTTGATTGGCCATGAGATTCCGCTTCCTGGGACTTAACCCGAGAGAAACCACCAGGTTTTCAGGCTGGAGCCAATTCACAGATCACTCCATGGACGTTCCTTCTCCCATTTTATGCTTCAACAATTGTGAGATAACAGACATTTCTTTCTTCAGCGAGGGAAGGAGATCACGCAAACAGCGCGTTTCCGTAAACTCTTTGTTGTTAGGGAAAACTCGGAAATCTTTGGACCAGTGGATTTGACTCTGTCACGTGATTGGTACAATCTAAGTCGAATTTTCATTCCTTGCCTACGTCATCTTTTGGACACATGACCATAATTCTTCCAGCATTTCTTCTGATCTGCTGATTGTTTTGTTTCGCGATAAGCAAATGTTTTCTTTGGTTGTGAGAAATGTCTCACACGTGATGATGATTCACCACACATTGCTATGTTTTAATCCCATTGCGTTTTCTACTGTTTGCACAGCTTCCAACCGCTTCAAACTCTTCCAATTTGATAAGTTTTTCTGGTGCCGAGGCAACAACAATGACTGGATCCTTTTCGTCCGCAAGTGACAAGAAGGTTCTACCTACCTGTCACATGAGCACATTTCAGCGTGCTCCACTAAATCCAAAATGATACAAAACCATCGCTATTGTTACTACTAATAGTAGTATCAAGAAACAGCACACAGATAACTGATAAACCTAAAGAAAAGCCTATCAAAATAGATTTAAAGGAAGCAGTAGCGGCGTTTGGACCGGCTGGGTAGAACTCACGCACCACTCACCACATTGCACTCAACTGGCTGAGTATACGGCAAGAATAAAGTGGTCATTCATTATGAATTGACGCTCCACAGAATGGTTTCCATGTGTCCTTTGTTCTCATCCTATCAATGCTTCTTGTTCTCCAGTTGGCTTCGTTTCACACCCCAAATCCACAATGAGGTATCATTTAATTCACTTACCACGTCCCCAGTATCGATTGGCTGTACTATTCTTAGTTTTTGTTCTTTTCGACAAAGCCTAGAAAACGGAATCGTCTGTTTCTTAAAATTCGAGACTTCACCTAATCCTGGTACCTCAAGAATTTTTCCGAATAGGTCGCATGACTGCTTCCAGAAACTTTCACTGTGGGATTGTAAATCTTACGGGTATATTTGGTACCCAAAAATAGTATATAGTATGAACTATTGTGAGTCTAGCAATACGCAACACGAAACCGAAAAAGATTTACGCAAATTCCGGGACAAGAGAAAGACTGGTAGGCTTACTACGCAGACATCAGTGCAATCGACCACCGCAGTATGAAAAATGTGTCTTATTCGCATAACAGAGAGAACAAGCGGATGGCAAGCTACACAAAAATCCTCAATCGGTTCCGTCCTTCATGGAATTCATCTGGTATCCCTAATACCCAAATTGGGTGTTGCGGTTTTCCAACAAGCTTACTTAGATTATACTTTCAAGTGAAACCTGAGACAGCCTGTGTGAAACACATTCAGCTAAAGATGATCATCAACGAGAGATTCAGCTGAGTCTCTCATCAACATCAAGGTAATTTTCAAATGAGAGTTTGTAGCGCATTATTTTGTAGTGAGTGTAGTACAGTGTAAGAAGAATCCCGATATCTAATAATAGTGACTAAAATCGATGCATACAGTGTAAATACTACTATATGGTTGCGTCGCCAGAAGATATCCCGTTAGTGTTTGATGAAATTTTGGACGTTGTAGTCGAGTCGGGAAGATTATTGGATGAGTTTGAAAAGTGGACGGTTTGGCTGACTTAAATCCCAGATAACAAACAGCAAGGTGCTTTTATTCTAGGCTTAGAGTTGCTGAGCGACTGAAACCTCCCAAATGAGCGTACAGGCCGCTGAGTCGTAACCATCGGGTGGGTGTTTTACGCACAAACGCTGGATTCCTATCAATCAATTAATCAATCAGTCAATCAGCCAGTCAGTCACTTCCACCAATGGCACCAACGGAAAAACGCCAGTAAAATCAACCGTGAATCACGGTCTGAATAATCTTTATTGATGACAGGTGGACAGCCGAGCAAAATACACCGGCCAATTGGCTGACCAGCTGCACGCAAATGTAGATGAATGCTAACTTCCTGATTGAATTCGATCCGCTAATCTACAGAAATTTTTCTAATATTCCGTCATCACAGACAGCGTGCATTTTAGGCCAATGGTACGTGGTGGGTGGTACAGTCTACTTTTCGCAAAAAAATGCAAACGGACCATCCAACACCATTGTGAATACGTGGGTAGGACAATTTACATGAAGACGGTGTCTTGTTTGCTGTTCTGATTGGCCTTCGCATCATAGGGACTTTTACAACCTTGTCATGTTACGCCGGGTGCACATTTGGATCCCGGTGCCACGGACCAATAGGATTCGCCCCCCATAACCACCGATCGATCGTTTTGTTCTGGCCTACTGCGGAGTTCCTCGTAACACTGTTCGATAAAAGTGCAGTCTATCATGCAGTGCTTGTATCTGAGTGATGATAAACCCGATGATAATCTGTTCATTCAAGTCATGGATTCGATGTCAGTCCCAACTATCCAAACGGGTGGGATTTCGATGGATTGCCCAGACGTTGTCGGCCACGTATGTATCAAAACACCTTATTGCATCCCATATTTGTATGAACTGTTTTTGGACTAAAGCATTTTTTTCTTTAAGGCGGACTCCCAAGATGTTAAGTGATAAAACATTGGCTTGACTACCTCCCTCTCGAAAGCAGTCCTCAAATACGGTACCGGAAGTCGTTCAGCACCAGCCGCAAGTAGGGATGATGCGCATGGGAACTCACACCAGTCGGCAAAGTTAAACAGACGCATGGATATTCCCGTGGTTTCAACAATACAGTGAAGAAATTTAATGTTCTCGGGAACTCGCCACCTGGTTGTCACCACACCACACGTCGCACATAACTAGAGGCTGTGAGCCAGTCGAGGGGACCGCTGAGCGATTGTGTTGAGCGATTTGTATCACAAGACCAAGGCATACAGTGCTCGTACGAATCGTTTTTGACAGCTCAGTACGGGATTTCGCAAACGTATTGTGACTGCTTCGGCTGTAGACCTCGCCACTGGGTCGATACTGGTAGCCTATTGAGTACTCGCTAGATGACGCAAAACAACTTGTTCGGATTGACCACGTGACTGGTGTCAATCATGTTTGAGTAACACTCATTTAAATGCGTCAGCTCATTCATGGAATGCAACTGTGACATTTTCAAATGTATGGCCCCGTGCACCAATCCTAGGATGAATTGTCAGTCACGACAAATTCAGCCTGTCGGAAAGAATGCAATAAAGTTGTAGCTTCGGTCTCATTGGTCGTTTGGAGACCCTACGTGTGGTATTGTTTTCGGGGAATTTCGGGAAGAACAATGTACTTTACCTTTGATACCAGATTGGGTTGGTGCCCTGTGACCATTTACTCGCTGCCTAATTTGTCTCGTCGTTGGATGAGGCGCTGCATTAAGACGTGAGGCGGAAAAATAAATGCCCATCACATGCAAGATTCCGCGTACGATCCTTGCACAGCAATCTAGATTAGTATGAGGCCTACAGCTTACTGCTTTAAACGTTATCAAGACACACACACATCTATGGTTTAGTTAAAATACGACTTCATTTAGGTTTCCCCATTTCCCCTTTCCAATTCAGCACCGTTTGACCGCCAGTCAAATCTGTCCATTTCGAATAGACACCAAGTAACTTAGCTCATTCATGTTACGTCCTTCATTCTCTACAGATCCTCAACACAATTTCGGCCGTCTCTGATAGCAGCATTCAACTTGGGGGAAATTTAGCTGTATGCATTCCGATTTCACCAAAGTGTGCGCCAATCTGTACCGTAACCACAGGCATTAAACTAAACTGGCATTTTTATTAGGTGGTCATTTTTCAATCATTTGGCAGCATTGCTGCTCTGCAAATCAAAACAAATAAGAGAAGATGAGGAAACTGGAAAGCCTGTCCAGTGTCGTCTTTTCATTTGCAGTCAAGTTAGGCATTGGATGACGGAACAGTGAATGACGCAGATCCATCTTCCAGGCTTCCGAATCGCTGAGAACGTTTTTCTGCTTTTGAAAGCTACGGTATTTCAGACAACTCCTCCAGACCTGTACACAATAAACCGGTCATTCTGACGCTTGTTTTGCTCTCATCAATCTTTACCGCCTCAACGTCAACCGCTAAAATCTCAGGTGTAGCAAAACCTTGTAATCGTGCGGCGAACTGAACCTTTGTCATCTATATTTAAACAGTAGCCATGTGGTGAGAGAAAATGGTTTGTTTCTGGACGGTTGAGCGTCAGAGTCGAAATCGATACTTGCAAAGGAATTTTCAACCCCAAAATCTACAACGGCGTTAGCAAGAGTATGTGACTAGCAAATGGGAATACGCAGGTTTTCAGCTGATCAGTATCCTGTTCTCAAACCTGATATGAGTTTACGGAATAAGCCAGCAAACTATTAGAATGAACTGCATTTGATCAGAAAGAATCCGAGTTTCACAATCGCTTTTCCGAATAAACCGAATATGTGGTACAAAGTTGTTCTGATGTGAGTATGCTTGACGTATTGAATAAACGTTTATCTCTTCGAGTTGAATGTAAATTTGGAGACCCATCCTATGTGAGCATCGGGGTCTGTCCACTAAAATTTGTGTTGAGATGAAAAACCTCAAGTCCCTATTGGTTTACTGTTCCCATCAGTAGTGTGGGACGCGCGATCATATTGCGGCTCATTTAGGAAAGCGACATTAAGATGCTTCAAAAGAGCTTCGGAAGAATATGGGTATATGTGTAACGCCCTGAAAAACGTGGTTCATTAAACCGCGAGGATCTTCGGTTTCCATTAGTTAAATAGCTACCAATCAAATAATCCGCGTTGGGCCACATGCATTTCGCAGTCACGATCATCAACTGCATTTGCTAATACAAGCTTGGTTGTGTGGTTGAGAATTTCTGCTGAGCCATCCACAGGTTCACTATCACCGATACAAAATTTCGCCTTGCACTTGAAGACACCCCAAAGCAATTGTCATCTGCTCATTTACACCATCAGTCTCCGGCGAGGCCCCATTATACAAGCCCAGCCGTTCGAAATCCCGTACTTCTACGGGGACACTCATGCTCTTCAAGATGTCATTTCGACTGTATTTGGCTTTCCTCCGCACTTAAGTAGAATACCCATTTTCAATTGTTTTTTTTTACTAATCGAGTGGCGCTCTGATGTGTGTGTGTGTGACAGGCTGGAAGCTCATGTGAACCTGCAGGGCGGGCCTAATGTGATCACGATGTCATCTCGGGAGCGCTCACTGCCACTTGATGTTCAGAATCCCCTGGAACTAGGATCCGCCATCACTCAAGAAAAGTTATGCGACGAACAACTCAGGTAGGCATCCTCCATCTACTACTAATGTGGCTTTTGTTTCAAGATCCATCATGGGGAAATCCTTTTAGCTAATCGTGCCAGATAACCCCATTTTACGGACATAATACAATACTGATAAGTTTGGTGAGTACTCTTCGACGGCGCATGACCGGTTTCGTCCTTCTGGAAGGCCATCAGGTAGGTCCATTACACATGTTCCCATCAATCATACGTTGCACTTGAAGGAGAACATCATAAACGATGAATTTACTTGGGTTCCAGGGGGGTATCCCATGATGAAAACCAAATTGGTATGCATATTAG